>CABHPR010155613.1:15010-30345 GCA_902168415.1 Peromyscus melanophrys | reverse complement strand
CACACACACACACACACACACACACACACACACACACACACACACACCACAGAGCAAGGAAGAGAGAGAGAGAGACAGACAGTCATGGGGGGACTACCCAGAGTAGCTTCTTGAGGAACAAAACATGAACTACACAGTGTAAACTTCTCAGTGTTCTGGGTTTTGTTCTGGTAGTTTTGATGCAATGTGGAGATACCTATTCCTTTGATCTTCATTAATACTTACAGTATTGTGCAATACTTAAAGCTATCATCACCCCAGTTGCCTACTTGTCTGTCATTTTTTCAGTCTCGTGTCTAGGAAATAAGTGAAATTCATATTGGGATGGCAGAGATTTGTGATCAGTAGTCCATGCTTGAGGTGCCTTTCCACAACCTCTGCTATGGGACATTTTCTTTCTCTCCCAAATAAAATAATTCACGTTCCTAAAAGTTAAGCCACATAGAAAGAAAAGAGCTGTGTTGGAAGTAAAGGCAGCAAATCCTGAGCTCTGGAAATGTACTCACTCCTTACCTCCACCTCAGCTTCTGAGAGAATATAATGTGTAAACAGAAATTCAGCTCAACTTCCTTTTTACAAAGAAATAGCCTAGAGAACTTTCATGGGTTACTCAGAATGAAGCCAAAAATTGTATGAGTATGGCCAGGATAAAAACAAGCTCTATGTGAACCCAAGTGCCCTTTGAAAACCCAGTGTCCTACTTAGACTAAAACTCCACTGGTACGAGAATAACAAGCTCATACCACTCTTTGCCTGGTCTTAACAAGAGTATTCCAATAGTTGAGAAAAGGCTTCCCTCTAAGTATCAGACTCTGCCTGTCATCCAATTTATTTGTTTTATTCTTCTTTTTGTTTTGCAGTAGGAAAAAAAGGAGAATACACGAGATAGAAGAAAAGATACATGAATATGAAGACAGATACTATGTACTATAGGAAAGTATAATTCTATTTTAGTGAAAGACCTCTACTTACTCACAGTTCTTTATGGACAGCCTGTTACTCTTGAGCCCACAATGGAGTGGGCACCAGTAATCTTTTATTGTTTTAGAACATTTAAGGTGATTTTTAATCATTCAACTATCTTTAGGATCAGACACGGCACTTGGAAAATCAAGAATCAGTTGGGAAAGATTCTCATTTATCATATAAAGCCACACTTGTTTTTTTCAAACCTGATAAGCTATGGGTCTTGTTAAAGCACCCATTTAAGTTGAATATTTGATCTCTAAGGGCTTGGGGACTTTGCATTTTTATTTCTTTCCCTGATCCATAGCTATCAGACAGAGAGGAATCTAGACTTCTAAACTGTTTCTTGGATTTCCTGTTGTATGAGTTATAAGAACTCACTTGATACCAAAATATGTTCTGTTTTATTTATATGGATTGATCCTACCTAAATACCAAAATATTGATGTAAAAATGAGTGAATCTTTCTTGAACTATGTCATAAGAGCTACTGATGTTTTCTCATGTTTTTGCTTATAACCACATCAATTCAAATGGAGCAGGTGGTGATATTTCTCCTCACCTAACCATTTGATGATACTGTTAGATGTGTCTATGAAGAGTAATTCTTTCCTCACAATAGAAGGAATAGCAATTGAAACTGTACCCACCATTATGAAAGATTATACAGATTCTATGTTAGACAGTTGGACAGTTCTACAAAGAAACTAAATAGTTGCTATATGACACAAAATGAATATTACACTAAACTAAGTAAGCTTGGGAAAAAAGAATAATGGATAATTTTAGTTATGTAAAATATAGAGAATGAGTTTATTGAGAGAGGCAGAAAGTAAAATAGAGGTTACCAAGGATTAGCAGAGGGAGGAAAATTGAAGGTTAGTGCTTACTGAGTACATAGTTTCTGTTTGAGATAAACACAAATTTGTAAATAAATATACAGCCATAACAGTTATACAGCATTGTGAATGTGCTCAATACCACTGGACTTTAGTCTGAAAATGATTAAAATAGCAAAAATTGATACTTATACTTATCACAATTTAAAATATAAATGAATCCTGAAGTAGTAAGCATGAGAGAGCTGTACCCACTTCTTATCTGTCTTGTGGCAGCATAGGTGAAGGAAAGATGCCCCCCCCTCCCAGCCATCAACACCTGGGCCAGGTGAGAAAGCTAGCCCTGTGGTGAAAAATGTGGGAGAGCTGTCCCTGACTCCCCCAGCTGCAACACTCAGGAAAGCAAGCCCTGCACCTCCACAGGGCACTACAATAGAGTCAACTCTGTTAGCATAGGTGTGTATGAGCCAGCTCTGAAGTTGTGAGCATTTGATAACTGTCCCCATTACCCATCTGTCTTGTGGAGGTATGGGTAGGAGAGAATTGCCCTACTTCCCTTACCCTGTCCATCAGTGCCTGGGGCAAGTGGGAGAGTAGACCCTGTGGTCATAAGAGCAGGAGAGCCAACCCTATTGGAACAGGTGTGGGTGAGCCAGAACTGAAGTTGTAAGCATGAAAGAGCTATCCCCTTTTCTCATCTGGCAGACCAACCCTACAGCTGCCCAGGTCCAGACCCAGGGTTATGACTTTGCCCACACCAACATCCACCCCATCTATGACCTGCTGGAGCACATTGTGAAGTAACCTGACTCACAAACCCGAAGCAGCAGGATCACCACAATAAAGGACAACAACAGGATACCCAGGAAGAGTCCTAGTGAGGACCCAGCATTGATAGTGTAGTAGAAACCAGAGACCTCAAACCAGACCAAAATCTCTTTACAACTAACACTTGTAAGTAAAGATTATGGACAAAGGGGTATACATCATGACTTACTGAATCACACTGCAGCTTCCATGATGAGATTTTTAATTTTTTTCCAATTTTTTTCTTTTTTCTCTTACATTTTGTTTTATTTGGAGTGGTTTCAGGGGTCCAAGACTAGCCTAGGGATGGGGAAATGAATGGGATCAAGATATATGATGTAAAAGACACACAGAATAAAGAAAAAAGATAAATGAAATAAACTCATTCCCTTTAGAGGAGAAGCAAAGATAAGCACCAGGGAAGAAAAAGCTTAATGAGCCTCTAAATGACTATGACTGAAATAACTGGGCCACTCACTCCAGAGCATTGAGTACTAATATTCAACAAGAATGCATTTAAAACAGTCATGTTGTCCATTTTTATTAAGCATGACTGAGAAACAACAAGCTAGCTTTCCAAGGGAGTAACTTAAGTGTTCTGACATGTGTCAGACACAAAAAAGATACTGAAGGACATGGAGGGTGAGAAGGAGACAGAGGGAGATAAAGAATACACTGTGAGTAGGGCTAAAAACTTTTAGGAAGTTCTTCTTTATATAAAAAGAATCATGTGATTTAAAATAAATGGAAAAGATAACTAGACACAAAATTGAAAGCAATAAGAATGTATGCCATGCTCATTGAGCCATTAAGCCACAGGGTAGTCTAAAACAAAACAAAATGAATTATGTGAATACAACACAGAACCGTTCTCAGTTCCCAAGACATCTTCACTGTAAGAAGAAAGAGAAACAGGAACTGATGCCAGCTGTGTTAAAATGTTCAGAGTAAGATAGATTTCAGATTGCTATTGCATATTAGGTGGCCAAAGAAATCCAATATTAGTGCAACTTTGCCTTGCACAATAGTCACTTTTCTCATGAGGCTTCCAAGGGCATTTCTATACTCAGTCAATGTGGTAAATGAAGAATCAAAGTTCCACTGTTTACTGTGGCTTTTCTACAATCTGTAACTGCCAATGGTGGTTCTGAGTCAGCAAGCTGAACAGTAGTATGTGTAATAGACTCAACATCTCCACTCCAGGCAATTCTTATTACTTCCTGCTGCCAAGTTTGAAGTGAATGGAGACCACAAGGAATAGATAGGCATCTAAAGATGGAGGGCTAGAAGGCTTCCCTATGAAGTGAGTGGAAGAAAACCATATGCAGATGGGTCACTTTACCTTGGTGAAATGATACTTGCAAGATACTTGCAAATCTTATCAATCAGCTTAGTAAATAATCTTTGTTGAAAATTTAGGTCAAACGGAAATATGTGATAATGTTCACAAAACACAATTATGACCAATAATGAATAGTCATCAGCTAAAAAGTAATAAAAGGCTTGAAGACTATATTACAACATGCTTAGAAAAAATACCATAGCAAAGTAAGTTATAATAGGATAAAAAGCCCCAAATGGAATTTAAGCCCGCTTTTCTTTTGAAAGGCTCAAAAATATAGTAGACAAGTAGATCTGGAAGAAATTTGGGGAGGAGAATGAATAAAGTATATACAGCAGAAAGAATGTACTTTCAAGTATACCATGACTACGCACCACTGTTGCCAAATTTTCTTCTACCAGATTCTCTAATCATGTATATTTTCATATGCAATTTTATTTAAATTCTTAATTACCAATCTTCAGTTAATACACTGAATTGCAGAGGTGTTAAATGACTGCCCCTGGTTGACCTCACTATTAAGTGAAATCCTAGGATTTAAATCACATAAGTATAGTTTAAAAAATTCTGGGTCTTCATAAGTAATCATTTATCTTCTGCTGTATAGCTTGTGAAATCTATTGATATCTATTTTCAAATATATAGAGGAAGAAATGCATCTTCAAAGTAATGACATTTTTAAGTGATGCAAATATTTAGTTAACATGTCTGTCTGTCACCTGCCTGTTATCTACCTGTCATCTACGGCAGAGCAAAGGAAGATTTTTAAGTCTGCATAACATCTTTTTTTTTCTTTCTCACTTTCCTAGTCCCTTGCTCTCACTTCCCATGGCCATGCACAATCCTTGTGGTGCATCAGGACAAAGTGTAAACATGGTTGGTAAGAGAGTATGTAGTGGTGGTCTGCACGGAGGGAGCAGTTATGGTCTACATGCTGCTGGGCTTTCAGGCTAACACACAAATAACTGCTGCTAACTGCATTGCTAAAGACCCCATCCTCAGGCACGCCACATGTAGCAGCTCAGTCTCATAATCAACTCACTCATGTGTAAATGAGGACATGTGACATAGGCAAACCAAGTAGTGTATCCAAAGTCTCATGTCTGGAAAATAAAATGGCTAAAAGATAAACTCTCATATGAGTTTCCAGGCTCCTAGTCCTTGCTTGTTCACTGAACTCATCTTCTTACATTACGAAAGTAGCTAACAACACACTTGAAACTAGCAGCTATATTAAATAATATTTCTCCTTATTAATACTCATAGTTGATAATATACAATGTTAAATTGATCAGGTATATAATCTCTACAATTTTAAAAGATGTTCTGGCCGGGCGGTCGTGGTGCACACCTTTAATCCCAGCACTCAGGAGGCAGAGGCAGGCAGATCTCTGTGAGTTCGAGGCCAGCCTGGTCTCCAAAGTGAGTTCCAGGAAAGGCGCAAAGCTACACAGAGAAACCCTGTCTCGAAAAACCAAAAAAAAAAAAAAAAAAAAAAAAAAAAAGATGTTCTGATGCTTTAGCCCATCAACCTGTTCCATGGAGTATCTATTCTTCGTCTAATTTTTTACAGAAACAAATGATATTTAGTTGGATTAGTCTTGCAAAAGATCACGTAACTAATATATGCAAAAAGGACAAAACTTCTGTATTTTCAACTGGAAATGTTACATTCTTATACCCAAACTGAGTTTACTTCTAAGTATCTCCAATATTTTGGCATTTATTTGGTTTTAAAGAAATTACCAACATGTATTTCTTATCCTGCCTACAAATATATAACAGGAATTAAAACAAACTAAAACAATGAAATCTTTTAAGAACATTATTTTCTCCAAAATGGAAAGGAATAATTATATATTGTCACTTTCACACGAATAAATGATCTAGTGAAGTTATTTCTTGACAATAACTCTTGGGCTTTTCTATGTGTCCCAAAAAGTTTGGAGAATGTAGTAAAAACAACTTATGTCTCCTTTTTAGTAAAGCCACTCAAGAGTTTCTCTTGTTTTAGCTAGCCAGTGTTGTAGTTTTGCTGCTGAGGTTTTTTTTTTTTTTTTTTGGTTGTTTTTTGATTTTAAATTGAAATGGACCATTATGAATATTGGAAACTATGTGGTGATAGAGGCAAGAGTTCTTCAAATAATATGCCAGTATATATATATTATATTGTTTCAAGTTTTTGTGTTTATTATTGGTGAAATTACTAAGGCCACTCCACGTAGTTAAAAGGAGATTTATTTAAAGGCGTAACTCACAAATGAAGGGATAGGTAGATGATGGGTTCTGGAAGAGACGCAGGGCAGTCCGGAGGTGTTCTCTGGAGAACTTTCCTCGGTCTACCTCTCGCGTCCCGGTCCAGGAAACAAGAGAGCGCCGCGCATCCCGATCTCAGGTCTTCAGCCCTCCCTTGGCCCCGCCTTGTAGGCGTGATAGTTACGGAAGCCTCAATGGGGGTTGGAACTTCCAGACCAAAGCTGGAATGGCTACCCACTACAGTTTATCTCACCTTCAGAGACTATAAGGAAAACTAGGAAGTTTCTTAGTTACTGTTCTATTGCTGTGATAAGCTACTATGATCAATCCAATTTATAGAAGAAAGTGTATTTTTGCCTTACAGTTTCACAGGGTTAGAATTTATGAGCATCGTGACATGGAGCATGGCAGCAGGCAGGCAAGCACAGTGTTAAGACAGTAGCTGTGGGATTACATCTTGATCCAGAAGCACAAAACAGAGAGAGTTAACTAGGAATGGCATGGGTTTTTAAAACCTCAAAGTCTGCCCCACTGGCACACCTCTTCCAAAAAGACCACACCTCCTAATTCTTCCCAAACAGTTGAACTAACTTCAGACTAAGTATTTAAGTAAATGAGCCTATGGAGTTCATGCTCTTTCTATACAGTATAAAAGTCTAAAATCTCTTCTGAAGTCCAAAGAAATCTCTTAATTATAAACCCCTGTAAAATGAAAGAGCCAATTATATACTTCCAACATACATTATCACAGAATGTACATAGCTATTCTAAAAGGGAGGAAATGGCTCATAGTGAAGGAATAATGTATCAAAGCAAAACCAAAACCTTGAAGGACAAACTTCAAATCCTATAATTCTATTTCTGATGTCAAAGGACTTATGGCATCACCATTCTGACTTTGCTGACAGCAACACTCTTTTGGGCTGATTCCATTTACCTCCTGTCTATAGTTCTCCTGGGCAGATATCCAAAGGTTTTGTCATCTCCAACATCTCAGGATCTCCAAAACAATACAGACTCACATTCACAGCTTCACATATTGGCCTCTCAGGGCTTCCAGGCAAGTATTCCCCTGCCACACTCCTGGCCTCAGCAACTCTCCTTAACCACAAGGGAAGATGCCACAGCCCCTTTAATCTCAATATTCTTCATAACTCTAAAGCCAGGTTGAAGCTGCCACGTTCAGCTACCTGCTTGGGATAAATTCTGGTCCCATTTCTTGAATTACATTTGCAAAAGCCTTGGTAAGTTACTGCTTTTTAGGAGCAGAAAATAACTCAGGCTTTTCCTCTCAAAATTTCAGGGTAATCTAGGGGGAGTCTTGCGCTGAGAGCACCACTTCCTTCACCACAAGTCTTGGCTCCAACATTAAATTTCTTGTTGCTCTTTTACCCCTCAAACTGTAAATTATGTACTACTTTTTGTCCTGTTTTCTAGTTTTCAGATCTGCATAAGAATTATTACTAAAAAACAACATACCACAGTTAATACTAGGCTGTCTTGAAATCTCATCTGCCAATGAAATTAGTCCAAAACTGTTAAGTTTAACCTCCAGCAGATTTTTAGGACAAGGCCAAAAGGCAGTCACAGTCTTTGCTAAAATATCACAAGAACAGTCTCTAACCCAGTTGCCAAGTTTCCCCCTCTGGAACTTCTTGAACTGGGCATCAGGAGTCACATTGCTCTCTGCACTTTCTCACGTGATCCTACTAGGATGGCCTATTAGACCTTCCTTATAGCATTTAACATGTCCTAATCCAATGTCCCAATGTATTCTGGAGCCATCCAAAACACAGCATGTTCAGGCTTGTCATAACAAGAGCCCTTGGTGCCAACTTCTGTCTTAATGATTTTTCTATTTCTTTGATAAGATACCATGTCCAAGACAACTTACAAAAGAAAGGCATTATTGGAGGCTTACAGTTTCTGAAGGTTAGAATCCATGACCATCGTGGTGGGGAGCATGACAACAGTCATACAGGCAGGCATGGCATTGAGGCAGTGGCTGAGGGCTTAATGTATTAGTCCACAAGCATGAGGCAGAAAGATCAACTGGTAGTGGCATGGACTTTTGAAACCTCAAACCTGCCCTTAGTGACACATCTCCTCCAACAAAAACACACCTCCTAATTCTTCCCAACTAGTTCTACTATTAGGGACCAAGAATTAAAAAATATGAGCCCACTACGGGAGTAATTTAAATGTGTTCAGTGCTGTATTCCAAAGCCTAGGTATGTACATAGCATACAATATACATCAATAAATACCTTGTAAATGAATATTTTCATTTATCATTAATTAGTATTGGTTTAATCACCAGTAAATGCAAAACTTGGCCAAACACTATATGCACAGACTACATTTTACTTTACACAAAAAAATTTTGATGAGAGTGTTTACATACTTGTGAGTCTGAAAGAAAGTTTTTTTAAAATTCTTTTGTTTCTTGTTTTGTTTTTATTTTTGTTGTTTTTTTTAAAACAAATTCTCAGTGAGTAACCTTGACTGACCCGGAATGTTCTATGTAAACTAGACTGTCCTTAAACTGCGTGAAGTTTTTATGATATCTGTATAATGTCTATGGTGATGTGAAAAAGTGGCCGAGTAAGATTTGACTCTTGTTATTCTGTGAGCCACAACTTCTTCCACACTAACATATATCTTCATCATATCGGGTGTGGGAGAGAAACTGGATCATACAAACATTTCTGTCTTTGTCACTCTATAATTTATAAGAAAGAGGGAAATAGTCCTAATACAGTAAGAGAAGATGAGGTACAAGACAATTGGGGAAACTTTTAAAGGTTTATCTCAGTCATAAATGACATACAGAATTTACTCTTTAATTAAAGAATTATGGAAAGTGATTTGGTACTGAGCAATATTCTCAGAAATATGGATTATGTATGCATAATTCTAGAGTTGTAGCAGAATAAAACATGTCACATTATCGAAGTCCTTTTGCTTGTTTGCATAGGAGGCAGGGGAACAGAATTGAATCATTTGGCTTTTTAGCCCTAAGTTTGAGAAGCATTCAAAAGAGGCGGCTGCAAAAATGTTAAGTAATTAAAAATAAACAACCCAGAAGAGATGAAAAGAAAATATCAGAGGCGATGGGAAAATTTCCATCGAGAGCAATCAAGTAAATGATCAGTTTTCAAAGGCCAGGGAGAAGATGGGCCTTCCTCCTAATTAGTAAACAGGGGAATTTGCTGAAAAGTTAATGTGAAGACTTGGTGGCAAATTTCCCTGGCATTTCTAGGACTCGTCTACAAGGGTGCATATTCATGGAGGGGAATAGCCTGGATCATCAGTTTGCCCCAGCTACGTAGTGTAGCCATCACTGCACTGACTCCAACTTGTTTCTGAGATCACAGATTACAAAACTCGGTAACCTCGAGAGGTGCCTAAGTTATTAGAATAAGTAAAAGGAAAACAAGGTTTCACTTCTTCATGTGTGCCTTCCTCACCATCTTATGGTTTTATGGAGCTTATGATTTTTAGAGTGTTGAGATGTAAACAGAGAAAGAATCCACTCAAAAGCTTATTATGAGAACGAAATGAACTGTGCTTCAGTAGGACGTAATGGCAATGAAGTCGCACACTTAACAGGTTACTATTTTGATATTTTTATCTAGCATATGTCATTTATTTCATCTATAAGGCATTAAACCTTCTGGGGCTGGGGGAACCAGATTAAGTTCACACATGGGGCTCATAAATTAGTCTACCAGCCTACCGGTAGGGCTCTTTCATCTGTGACCAATGTCATGAAATTTCTGTAAGTTTGACTCATGTTGTTATTCAAGGGCCTATCTTTTGATCTCATAGGTCTGCCAGATCTTCAATAAAATATGGGGCTCAGATTGTAGTCATTCTAGTAATGATTCAAGGTAACACCTCCTGTTTAGTAAAGTGGTACTAGCAGCATTGTTATCCCACAAAACCACCCTGAATCAATCAGGGTCAAATGTTCCCTGGACTGCTGGACAGATGCTGAAGCCAATTTAATTATTGTTGGATTTATACTCTATCTTTTAAGTTGTCCTCTTCAGAATGTAAAATGGGAAGCTTTGCTTTAATCATTTCTGCATCCCTTTTTCATAATAGAGAAAATGATTTCTACAAATGATGAACCAGAAAACTTAATCCATTATGCACTTCCCTACTGTTATGAAATGCATAGCAGAGGATTCTGTTACTATGTTTCAATAACAACTATGACTAGAATGACTGCAGATTTTAATTTTCGGAGCGTAAATTTGACCAACATACTTTGGGGTAATATCATTTCTTACATTAAGTAAGTTCCACATAGGTGATTTCATGTTACACGTGGTAAAATAACCACTCACTCTATGTATTGGGTCTAAGTAGTTTTGTGTTGTATTTTGTCATACTGATTTGCGAGATATTGTTTATCTTCCCCAACTCCTTGTTCAGTGACCTCACATTGGAAACTTGAAATTGAAAACCGTGTGTTTATACTGTTGAAATCAAGAAATGATGCAAATCAGGTTTTTCAATTAATTAATTTATTAAAAAAAAATTTTTTTTACATACCAATCCCAGTTCCCCAACTATCCCCTTCTCCTGCTCTTCCATCCACTCCTCAGAGAGCGAGGGAAATCCCAAGGAATTCAAAAGGTATTCTTTAATAGAATGCCACATAACCTGTAAAATTTCCTTAGGTTTGATTAAATAGAAATTGTGAAAGTGAGCCTTGTGAGTGGATCAAACTCAAAGTTCAGATAAATGGCGAAAAAATAAATCTTGACACATTAGGAAAAAATGTTGTCAGTAAAAATGCTGGTAAAGTTAACTGGAAAAACTTTTGCTTTGCTTAATTTTTAACTTTAGTTTTCCAGGTAAAGAGATGTGGAATTCAATTATTCAGATTTATCTAAAAAATGCAAAGTTGGAATTATTTTAAATATATGGTAAAGGAAGTGAGCACACTTCTTCTTTACTTTGATTTATATTCAGAATTATAAAAGATTATTTTGGGCTATTCCAGTATTATTAATAATTAGTTCAGGCTCCTAAATAGAGCATGGGTTTAGAACAGAACTGCAAGTCATTATTATAAAGTAATCTTAGGCTAGAAGTCAGTCCATTTCCTCTGTAATCGCTTGAGAGTAGAAGTATTCAAGGATATGAATATGTTTTAAAATTCTATTAGAACACTGTTCTCAGCTCTTTTTCTTATAAATAGTGAATGCACGAGATTTTTTCCTCCCAATGATAGTAAAATGAGCAAAAATAATTTTAATTGCAAAATACAAATCTATCCTATCTCTCCATCATCTCAGATGGAATGAGAAAAAGAACAATGATTGATGAATGTCTGAATTCCAGCATTTTTGCTTATGGTATTTATCTCACACCCGTGGTAGAAATTTTGAGTCCTAAGAAGAAAGATAAGCTGAGAGGACAGCGAATTACTTGCAAAGATATTTTAAAGGCAAATCCCTAGAAAACTGTAGTAGATGACATTAGGGTTTTTAAAAATCCAATTCACAGAGCTGTGGAAATATTCTAAATATCAGAAGAAGGTAACTAGAAACCTGTTAACAAGAATAATGTCAGTGTAGAGTCTGGCTAGATGGCTCAGTGGGTAAAGCATTGTCTTATATAAGTGTGAGGACTAGACTTTGGATTCTCAGCACTCAGATAAGTAATGTAGGGTGAGGGCGAAAGCCCACCTCTCTTCCAAGTACTCTGCAGGGAGAGACAGGCTATCACTGGAGCAATGTGGGGAGCTAGACTAGCTGATTCAGTGAACTTTGGATTTAAGTGAGAGACCTTATCTCAACATATAAGTGAGAGCTATTGATGAAGATATTCAACATAAACCTCTGGTATTCACATACACACATGCTCTAGTGCATGTGCACACACAGACACAGATGTAAACACGCATATACACCCACCCCCACACACTCACACAAAATGATGAAAATAAACACAAATGAAAGAATACATGCATATATTGCAATTTACTTTAGATACTGCCTAAGCCTACTCACTGAAATAGATTAGCATTCATCCATTTCTTTATCTATTAATCATTTTATTTAATGAAAAATTTATAATGAGCAAACTAGATTAGGTTTTGGTCATCTAAAATTACTGCAACAGTCTCTGATTCAAAAATTTAAAAAAATTAAGATAAACGAATGGTTATGCAGTTCACAAGTAATCCAGCTAATGGAGTGAAAAATGCTCTCTTTTTACGTGAACATTAAGGTATAGAAACACTTGAGGAATATAAATGTACGGAGGAATTATATATGTGTATATAAATATATATTTGAACATCTGTAGTATACCAGCTGCTGCTCAAATTGGTTTGCTATAGATGGGTGCATTTTGCCTTCTCAATTAAACATCAGAAGGTTTTATTTCTGCTTCACAGATGAAGAAATAGAAGCTTAGGAAGATTAAGTCAGTTAGGTTTTGTTTGTAATTTCCCCCTACGTTTTGAGGCCCTGGCACACAGTTCAAGAAAATCCAGGGTTGTTTGGAAATAAGATCTTTAAAGATTTATCAAGTTGAAATTAGGTTACTAATATAGGTCCTAATTCAATGACTGATGTCATAAAGGGTAGAAATTTGGATCATGCCAGGAACATTTGAAAAGCCATTTCAAAAATACAGTAACATTTTAAAGATAAACTATTTACAGAGCATAGGGTTAATTTATTTACGACAACTAATAACATAATGTGAACATTTTGAAATGTGGAAATATAATCAAGAAAGGACCAATATAGAGCTAGAAAATTCTTAACAGAAATACATAAGACAATGTTGGTGATATTGAAGGTTTAGTTCCAAACCACTACAGGAAACAGTATGTCACAATGAAGCTAGTCACATAATTTTCCTTTTGTCTCCATGTGTATATAAAATTGTTGGTTACTCTAGGATGTCATATAACAAGTGTATGATATCATATCTTTGAAAATAAACTAAAACTAGAAAGTATTTTGTTGCTAAACAATGCTAATCATCATGCTAGACTTCAGTGAGTCATGATCCTTTAGCACGTAGTGTTAATGTGATGCTAAGTGCTATTGACTCATCAGGGTGATGGTTGCTGAAGACTGAGGAGGCTACAGGAATATGTCATAAAACAAAACAATGCAGTTTGCTATGCTGATTGACTGCTTTTTTATAGAAGACTTCTCTCTAGTTGTTTGATGTTGATATTTAGCTTAAATATTTTCTTACAAATTGGTGTCAAGCTTCTCAAATCTATGGCTTTGTAAGTTGATTTCATGCAATTTTCCAAATTATTTGTTGTCATTTTAGCTGAGAGCCTATCACCTTCACTTGGAGTAGGCTTCATCTTAAGCAACCTCTTCATTTTTCTGAAACATGCGATTCCTTATATTTTGAAGTTCTACTAATGAGGTTTCAACAATTCAAGCACATCTTTAGTCTCCACCTCCAGGTTTCTTGTATTTCCTCATTTCCCTCACTGGTGTGTTGCACCCCTAAAAGTCATCAATGTTAAAATCTTCTTCCAAACACCTGTTAATATGGATACTTTGATCATTATTTGTGTATTATAGATGTTCTTAATAAAATTACAATAATTAATCCTTTCCCAAAGAGTTCTTCATTTATTTTATCTGGATTCATCACCAGGACTATATTTTTAAATAATTTCTTAAATGATAAGACTTGAAGTCAAATTATCCATAATCACGGGGCTGCAGGACAGGCAGTGGATTAGCATAAGAACACTAACTATTTGAATCTCGTCAGAACTCTGAAGAACCAGCAACATTGTCACTGAGCCATCATACTTTGAAAAGAATCTTACCTTTTTGAGCAGTTGGTCTCAACAATGGTTTAAAATATTTATCAAACCATGACTTTGCTTTGTCCTTCCAGTGGCAGACACCAAAAAAGCAGGCTTAGTTTAATTTCGAAGGGTTCCTAGACTTTCTTATACGTATAATTTTTTATTAAAAAAAGATTTTCTTTCCTTTTACATACCAACCCATTCCCCCCTCCCTCTTCTTCTCCCACTCCCACCACTTACCCCCATCTCAAAGGGGAAAAGTGAGCATTGGTTTCAATTCAACATCTCCAACTGCATTAGGTCCAGCATCTGAGAAACAGCCAGCCTTTGCTTTGTAGATGTGAAGTCAGACAATGGCTTCTCCTCTCTTCTAGATAGTTAGTCCTCATAGAATCTTGGAATATATAGCTGTTACTTAAGCTTAAAAACCAATCATGTAGTATAACTACTTTCATTAATCATGCTCAACCTTAGCTAGACCTTCCAGATAGCCTGTTCCAGCTTCTTCGTCAGTACTCACTTCTTCAACTTCTGCTTCTGTTTTATGGAAATGAATTCTTCTTCAAGAATTAGCCTTAAGGTCCTGTGGTCTTTTTTTTTTTTTTTTTTTTTTTTTTTATTTTTTTTTGGGGTCCTGTCACGGGGATTGCACAAAGACGGAGAAATGGATTAGATCTTCATGAACAGCCTGGACATAAGTGGGGGAAATGAAGGGCGAGGGTCGAGGGAAAGAGAGCTTGGGGGAGTGGGAGACCCCAGCTGGATCAAGAACAGAGAGGAAGAACAAGGAATAGGCGGCCATGATAAATGAAGACCACATGAGAATAGGAAGAAGCAAAGTGCTAGAGAAGCCCACAGAAATCCACAAAGATACCCTCACAATAGACTGCTGGCAATGGTCGAGAGACAGCCCGAACTGACCCACTCTGGTGATGGGATGGCCAAACACCCTAATTGTTGTGCTAGAAACCCCATCCAGTGACTGAGGAATCTGGAAGCAGAGATCCATGGCTAGGCCCTGGGTGGAGCTCCCGGAGTCCAATTAGCAAGAAAGAGGAGGGTCTATATGAGCGAGAATTGTTGAGACCAAGGTTGGATAAAGCACAGGGACAAATAGCCAAATGAATGGAAACACATGAACTATGAACCAATGACTGAGGGGCCCCCAACTGGATCAGGCCCTCTGAATGGGTGAGACAGTTGATTGGCTTGATCTGTTTGGGAGGCATCCAGGCAGTGGGACCGGGTCCTGTGCTCATTGCATGAGTTGGCTGTTTGAAACCTGGGGCTTATGCAGGGTCGCTTGGCT
>CABHPR010155613.1:0-14910 GCA_902168415.1 Peromyscus melanophrys | reverse complement strand
TAAAAAAAAAAAAAATAAAATAAAATAAAATAAAATAAAACAGATACAGGTTAAAAAAAAAAGAATCAGCTTGAACCACCATGTACATCATTGTATATTTTTCCCATATAGTTTTCACAATAGAAAATAAAGAATAATCTTTCATTATCAATTAAAAAAAAAAGAATTAGCCTTAAGCCATGTTAATGAAATCTAAGCCAGGCTTAAACTTTTGTTCTGTAGCTCCTAACCCTCTTTAGAGCTTTCATAGAATTGAGGACTAAGGGGCTCAGTGTGAATTAAGTATAGGTTTAAAGGAATGGCTGCGCTAGTTTGATCTTCAGTCTAGACCACTAGAACTCCTCTATATCAGCAATAAGGCTGTTTTGTTTTCTTACCACTGGTAATGTAACATCAATGGAGTGGCACCATTAATTTCATTAAGAGATTTTTTTCCTTTGTATTCACAATTTGTTCGACTGTTTCAAGTGCTCTAAGCTTTCACCCTGTCTAAATTTCAACTTGCCTTCTTCAACATGGCAATCATTTCCATTTTTGGATTTAAAATGAGAGACATTTATCTCTCTGACTTGACCACTTAGAGGTTATGTAGGGTTATTTACTGAACTAATTTCACTGCTGATTTATCTCAGAGAAGAAGGAACATGCAAAGAGAGAAAGATGAGGAAATCACTGATCAGCGGACAATTAGAATACAAATACGTAGTAACCAGGGTGTGAACTTATGTAGACTTGGTACATAAATTTCCTAAATTATATTAGTCCCAGGAAAGACCAATGATCAGTTTTCACTATCAAACAGAAGAATTATGAAGAAAATATTTGAAAATGTAAGAATAAACATATTGTAATACAGACATGAAATGAACACCGGCTGTTCGAAAAATTATACTCAAAGTCCCAGACGATTTCAGTTTGTCATGAACCTTTAATTTGTAAACAATGAGATATATGTAAAGCCCAAGAAAATGAAACATGACAAAATGAAATATCCCTTCAATAAGCATCACAGCAGCTGGTTGATAGGGAATTGAATGACAGCTGCAGTTTTTTTTAAATCCTTAGAAATTCATAAATCCTTATATTTACTAGTAGAACGAATAGAATCTTCCCATGATTGTGTAAAAAAGGAGACTAAATAAAAGACATAGTTCATTCTATTAATACAGTGTGTGTGTGTGTGTGTGTGTGTGTGTGTGTGTGTGTGTATGACCAATTTCCAAGAACTCCAAATAGCCTTAAGCAAGGTTTCTTATTAATGTCTTTATGATATTTGGTTCACCTCTGAGTGGCATCTGATTTGTATTTAAAACATTATTAAAATAATTTCCTTGTAGCTTTCACGGTACAATAAGAATTGCTTTCTTTTCTGTATCACTCATCCTGAAAGGGCTTAGTGGCTCAGGTTTATAAGAACAAAACAAATTTCAAGTGTTTGCACAAGAATTAGGACCCAGCTTTCAATTTTGATGCTCTAGTCTATTTCTAGGTGGTTGAAGAACTTGATTTTCATGTCTTGAGAGTTATGGCTTTATTATAGTACAGAGAATATTTTACATTTGCATGCATATTATTAAACATGTCCACAGGCAAACATCTTTTGTTTTTAAATGTCCAGGAACTTTGGTAGATTGTTAAATACATCATAGTAGAAGATATTTTTATTCTGCAGTCTACCATCTAAGGTCTGCAAATAATGTGTCCCCTGAGTCCCTTTCTTGTTGTTTTTCATTCTTTAAAGAAACTGTCAAACTGTACCTTGTTTTTAAATCTAGAACAGAAGAACTTAATAATATATTTAGTAGCTAACAACGTTGAACATCTTTTTACATTTTCATTTAACTTTCGTGCCAGCCTGAATTTTAAGTGTGTCCAAATATCTGAGACAAACATTTTAAAGTGACTTAAAATAAGTTAACAAAAACTTTTTTTCCCAGTCTATGATTATCATTAAAATTCAAGAGTATAGTCTGAGAACACAGTTGTTTAATTTGTATAAAGTTTGATCTACAAATTTTCATTTCATGAATTATGTCTTGGTTTGACACCTGAGAAGTGTATTTTTACTCTCTGAAGTCACAAATATAAATTTCTTGGTTAATATTTATAATTTTTCCCCTGATCTCAAATTGAAAGCTTTTTTTGTGTGTGTGCGTGTGTGTGTGTGTGTGTGTGTGTGTGTGTGTGTGTGTGTGTGTGTAAAGCCGTGCATGTACAAATACACAAATATAACTTGTTGAGTACATTTTTGTTGTTTGTGTGTGGTTTCAGAGCTGATTTTTTTTACATATAGATGCTTAATTGGTACAGAATCACTTATAAAATCAAACCCTCATTTAATTTTCTTAGAAGCGATATGAAAACCAATTAAACATTTTGTGTCAATTCTTTTTTTGAAATAAATATTTTTATTTTATAATTAATTTAATTTTACATATCAGCCACGTATTCCCCTGTCCTCCCTCCTCCCAAACCCCCAGCCTTGTCCCCAATCCATCCCCCATTCTCACCTCCTCCAAAACAAGGTCCCCCATGGGGAGTCAGCTCAGCCTGGTAGATTCAGTTGAGGAAGGTCCAGTCCCCTCCACCCTGCACCAAGGCTGAGCAAAGTGTCTCAGCATAGGCCCTAGGCTCCAAAAAGCCAGCTTATGCACCAAGAACAGGTCCTGGTCTCACTGCCTGGGGGCCTCCTAAACAGTTCAGGTTCACCAACTGTCTCATTTATCCAGAGGGCCTGGTCCAGTTCCATGGGGGCTCCTCAGCTATTGGTTCACAGTTCATGTGTTTCCACTAGTTTAGCTATTTGTCCCTGTGCTTTTTCCAATCATGGTCTCGATATCCTTGCTCATATAATCCCTCCTCTCTCTTGTTGATTTGACTCCTGGAGCTCCATCTGGGGTTTGGCTGTGGATCTCTGCATCTGCTTCCACCAGTCACTGGATGAGAGTTATATCATGACAGTTAGATTATGTCAATTCTTAACTAACATTTCCATGGATATTTGGTTCTGTACTTTCATAAATACTGTCTGGATGAGTGTAACTTTTTAACAAGAATTGGCTTCACACATTGTGAATCCTTTGTATTCTTTCTCTTTCTCAGAGAGACTAGTTGAATCTGTAAACCCAAAGTTCAGTGTGAGACCCTGTCTCAAAAGATAACTCAGACAGTAATAGAGAAAGACAACCAACATCAGCCTCAGGCCTTCACATGTGCATGCATAAAGGAGTATGTGTGCACACACATGTATGCAATACACACAAAAACTAAAAATAATTGAAAGAATTTATAGGATAAAAAAAGAAAGAAAACTAAAATTTATGTGAATTTGGCAAATGTTGAAGTTGAGAAACAAAGACATTTGATGTAAAGGGAGCAAGACATGGAGATTTGAAAGGGTCAAGACATTTTTAGTTGATGTATATGCTGCAGCTTTGCTTGTAGAGGAATAATCCTGTACAATAAGAGAAGCCCATCCAGAAATACTGCTGAAAGGTGAGAGACTCACAAAAGTGATATCTCAGCATCCTTTCCCCCGATAGCCATCTGCCAATTATTTTGTCAAGATCCATGCAAAGGAGAAGAGAGGTTTTTTGTTTGTTGGTTTGTTTGTTTAATGTATTCACCCATACCCACTTAAGAAGTTCTTTGAGCCACATGGCTCTCAAGGCTCTATGTATAGAATTAATGAAAGCCATGCATTTCATTTTTTGCAAATATAGCAGAAGGCTACCATCATTTTTACAGAACCTCTGGTTTTGTCGCTAAGTAAAATCATATATTAATTACATCTGCTACAGAAATCTGCTATTTTAGAATATTGCTCATGTTTACCATTATCTATATTTTGTCTGATCTATTTATTACTATCTTTACATATACAAGAACCTAATTAAAAACATGTCTCAATATATATCAAATTTGTTTGAGAAACTATTTTGCTAAATATCTCAATATATTCTTAATTCTATATATTTGAATTTATGCCATTAAAGCAAATTATTCCAAAAGATTTTTTAGTTTAATTATTTTTAAAGTTAATGAGAAAAATAAATGAAGAATTCCTATAAATCCTAGAATGTGTTCCTTTATTCTCTTTTCCTATTTTAACATTCTAGAAAAATATTTCTGCCCTTCATTAGGCTTTTACATATTTGAGTAAGAAATCATCTTTAATGGAAGAATTAAAGCACTGTAATAGCATGCTTCTCTCATTAAGATAGACCTGATTTGCTTAAAATATTTTACATTATCTATTTTACCTTCATTAATATTAATAATATAATTAAAATGTGAAATTATTTTGACCTATGCTAAAAGAATCTTTGATTTAAATGATAGAAGTATTGAAAGAGGAATAAAATGTCATATCACCTTATGTTATTGTGAAAGTTATCCATTTGAAGTTCCAATCCAATTTAATAACAATTTTAAGTCCTTGAATTGCATCATATCTGAGCATTAGAATTCTTTTTTTTTTTTTTTTTTTTGGTTTTTTGAGACAGTGTTTCTCTGTGTAGCTTTGCGCCTTTCCTGGAGTTCACTTGGTAGCCCAGGCTGGCCTCGAACTCACAGAGATCCGCCTACCTCTGCCTCCCTAGTGCTGGGATTAAAGGCGTGCGCCACCAACGCCCGGCTTAGAATTCTTAAATGACTGAGTTTATCTCATTACAATGTACGCATTGTGTTAGAACACTTTCCATCTGTTAATATTTTTCCTTTCTTAACTATTAATTTTATTTCTGATTATTTTTGGCACAACATGTTTATGTGGAATCTTCTGGAACAAAGCTTTTCCTTTTCTCACAAAGGCTTCCAGGGATGCTAAGCAGTGCTTATTGCTCCCCTCCACCAGTCTCATTTTTGTGCTAAATGAAGATGCAGTCTTTCTTAATGGCACATTGATAATTGGATTTATAAGTCTCTGAGTGAGATAATGGAAAGAATGCTTAAAGTGTTCAGTAATGTAGCTTTTGATTTTAACATTTATAGATTTCTGACCTTGATTTAATTACTGATATCATTTGAACTTTATAATCTGATTTACCTGATGAAGCCCTGCTGCAGCTTCCTTCCACTTTTGTGTTCTAGAACTTGCTGTAACATTCTATGGACCTCCTAATTTTTGTCCTACCTGTGTGCTCTGAGGTCTAATCTATGCTGAGTTTATTAAGATGTCTCTGCTGAGGACCCTCATCATCATGCTAGGTGGCCTTCCTTCAGCCCCACTCATCTTTCTTTTCACATAGGCAATTACTGTATAGGGCACCTGTCCATCTGGACTGTTTTACCTCTCCTAGATTCATGTCAAAGACTGTTTCTGGAACTCTCACTCACTGTAAACTTCTTCTCCCATTTAGTAGGTAGCACAGGCTATTATTTTTCCAATCTGACATAGTAGAACTGAGTAAGTTATATAAGCTCCTTGCTTCAGTTTGCTCAATGGGAAAACACTTAATGTTACTATCACTGAATTGGTTTTAGTATTTATTGAGACTGCATCTAATAACTAACCAAGGATGGAGACTTTCTTTGGGTAAGAATATTAGCCACACAAACCTGATGATCAGAGTTGAATCCTTGGAATCCACTTAAAAAGCCAGATGGTGTGCATGCAACTTTAATACCAGAACTCCTACAAGCAAGATGGGAAACAGAGACTGGGGATTCATGGAGAACCTTAAAAGACTTCTATTGGAGGATGTAGCATAGTGGCAGAAGCAAGAAAGACCCTAGCTCATGAAGGAGGAATCGAGAACCAACTCCTGAAAGTTGCCCTCTAACATTCATATGTGTGCCAAAGCACATGCGCATAGATTTGCACACAGATGCACATAAACAAATACTTTAGAAAAAATATGACTTCCAATAATTTCAGATAATATTAATATTTCTATTAAATTATTACTACTTACACTAATTATCATCATCAAACTCTCTGAGGTTTAATCATTTGTTTTTCTAAGTGATACTTCGGCCTAGTTTCCTGGTCTTGTTTCTACTCAGTTTCATGGATTTATTTTTTTATCTCTCTGACAACCGTATTGCCTCTGCTGCTCAGACTGTTTAGTGTTCTGGTATTTGATTGACATTTGAATCTAAAACATCTTTATGCAGATTCCTAGTGTTAAGCCATGTGTCCATGGTGAAACACACATCTTTCCTGCCAAACACCAGCTCCACTGCCCAACCATACCATCTGTTAGTTGGTCTGTCAAACTGGAAACTATGGAGACAGCTTTAACTTGTTATCTCATCTCTATTCATGTGATCCGTGTTCTATTTAAAGATCTTTTTCACTGAAAATGCACATCTGAAGAAGAATTTTTGTATAACAATTCTAATACCACAAGGTTGGGGGAGTGGGAGGGGAAGGAAGAGAGGAAGAGATGGTGAGAGAGAGAGAGGGAGAGAGAATGAATTTTGCTACCTCAGAATTAAATTTCTTGAGTAGCTTCTTCCGTGATCTCTCTCACTGAATTTTTGTCTGTTGTCACTTTAATGCCATTGCCTCAATTTCCTGCAGTATGAACTGAACAAAAGCCCATACTGTTAGTAGCAAACCCTGGACCACTGAATCGCATCCCAGGCCCACTAGAATTCTTTATTGTTTAGTGAATTTATTTGTTTGATACAAGGTCTCACTAGACAGCCCTGGCTGGCTGGCTTGGAACTCTCTATATAGTTGAAGCTGGCCTTTTGCTCATAGAGATCTATCTTCTTTTGCTTCCTGAGTGCTGGTAATAAATGTGTGAAGCTTCAAGCCCAGCCAAAAATATTTTTAAATAAAGTAATATTTCCCTTTTGTGACATTCTGCTTTAAAAATAAAATGATTTCATTATCTTTTTTTTACTTTATTTATTTATTTTTTAAATTACACTCATGATATTCATTAATTACACTCATGATATTAATCACATTTGTGGTATTCATAGATTACATTCACAGTATTCATTCAATTATATATATATATATATTAATTTTAAATGCTGAATGTCATTTATTTAAGGGGGAAGGAGGTCTTAAATACAGACTTACAGCACAATGGGAGGACCCCGGAGGGCAGAAGTTCGCTACTGATGTTTTACAATCTTGCTTCTAATCTGTTAACGCCCATTATTCAGGGTACCAGGCAAGGAACTTCCCTTAAGCATTCAGGAGGGTGGAACCTGGCAGGGAATTAGCATAGGGAGAATATCAAGGTCAAGGTCCGCAAGCAAGGCAACAGTTACCCAATCTTATCTGCTGTTAAGAGTAGCTTCCAACTCTGCCTTGTCTTTTGAAACTTCAATGTGATTTAGTTATTTGTCACTGTTGACTCACATGACCCTATGATTCTAAAATCAGTGCAGCCACAACCAGTCCACACCCATTATATATTCCTTCTGTCCAATATAAGGTTCTTGAGTTCCAGCTGATTTATTGAAAAAATTCCTTTTTTTGTCTTTTGTGCCCTAATTGAAGTTCCAATGTGTCTATGGAATTGTCACTTCTATCTTGTCTCTTCTATGAAGTAAAAAGATATTATCAATGGAGTATGGAAAGAAAAACTGAAGAAAGTAGGGAGAATTTTTATATAATCATGAGAATCTGAGATGTAGTCATGCAACTAACAATATGATCAGTGGCCAGGTGATGTCAGAGCCTTCACCTCTATCTCTCAGCTCCTTCTGTTCTTCTTCTTTTCATCATGATACAAGAACAACAGCTGATCACTTTGGCTCAGAGTTTTGCTGAGAATGAGTAACTTTAGAGAGACAAAAAAAATCTGTATTTATTTGAGTATAAATGGGCTGTTGGGTACTTTAAGTAAATAATCACCAAGGTCAGGGGCAGAAGAAGTCCAAGTGTAAAGGAAATGTATATGGTACCAAGTACAAGTTGTTATATATATTATGCTTTAAAAATACTAATACCTGGGCTGGAGAGTGGACTCAGAGACTAAGAGAACTGGCTGCCTTTCCAGAGGTCCTAAGTTCAATTCCCAGCAACCACATGGTGGCTTACAACCATCTATACTGAGATCTGATGCCCTCTTCTGTCATGCAGGCACACATACATACACTATACATAATAAATAAATAAATAAATAAATAAATAAATAAATAAATAAATAAATAAAAAGATCCATTTAAAATATTAATACCTTACAAAGCATTCATCAAATGAACACAGAGATAGGGCCCTACAGACAGGAGAAGCAACTACGCAGAGAAGCAGAAATAACTAAAGGACTTCTAGAACCTGGGCCATCACCATTCTTACAGCAACAAGAATGAACTACTCAACTTGGGGCAACTGTGGCTGTTGCCTTCTTTTCTTGGATCTAACAACCCAACACAGTCCCAAGCCCTTTGGATCTTTCTGAAACTTGCATGTCCTATGCAGTTTGAAGTTAGGACTAGCTACCAACTCCATTTGAAGGATTCCTCTCATTGAGAAGTGCCCCCAGGAGGCTTGGGGAGACTTAATGACATTTGAGTTAAAGAGAGAAAATAAGCCACCGTGACAGCCTCAACATGCTTCAGAGACTCACTTGCTATTCCTTGTTGTTAGGTGATCTCAAGGGCTTTAATGCATCCTAGTATCCCAGAGGTGTGATTAAAGGAATGGAGTGTGGGAAACAGCGGACATTAGTTCAACAGAGTGATAAAACCAACATTATGGTGCTATCCAGGGATTTCAGCAGCAGCAAAATGAGGACAGGGGAATTGGGTCACGAGTGATTTTATTAAAACACTGGGTGAATCCAATGAAAGTGTTTTAACTATTATGTTCCCTGATGGCAGAGGTTATCCTTGTCCTAATTTGCTTTGTGGAGGGCCAACAGGGCAATAGCAATAAGGGTTGTATTTTTACAACTTACAAAAATGTTGTTACTTTGTAGCAACATGAGGGAATACTCAGAAAACACACCATCACTACCGAGCAGTTTTAGTTTTAAATTTCTGAGAAAAATGGCTACAGTTGAATTAGCATTTGCCAGGCGTTGGTTGAGACCTTGAGGATATCGGAAACAACACAGACAAGAGTTTCTACTAGGAGGAGGGGGTCACACCTGTGCATAACCACCAGTGTCTAATTAGATTATAATAGAACATATGTGTAAATTTCACTATATATATATATTTTTTCACTGAAACAAAAACCAATTTTATGTCTTTAAAAAAAATCTGTCAGATCCTATTCTAAGCATTCTCCAAGCAAAATTTCATTTAATCCTCATGACTAATGCAGTAACATTTCATGATAAGGAAGAAAATGCTTAAGAGATTAGGTAACTTTCCTAAACACCCAAATTAGCTGGTAGCAGATCTACACTTTGAATATAGATTTGATTAATTCAAATGATAGTAAAACCTATTCTAACTTGGGAGCCAATCTTCAAAATCTTGCTTTACAACAATGAATTGTAAAGAAAAATGAGGAAAGAGCAAATACAGAAGCTAACTTTTGTTGAGTCATCATTACAGGCCAGACATTAGGCAAGGGTTATCCTTCTCTATCTTACTCAATTTAATAAACTGAAACTCAGAAGCCATTTAAGTGCTTTTTTAAGGGCTAAGCATCTCGAGAATTGCAAATGCAAGAATCAAATTTAGTCTATGTAACACAAAAATCTTTTCTTCCCTACATATGATGATCCTTATGACACTATAAGTTTATTAATTTCATCTTGCATAAGGATTTGTATGACTGAAACATTGGTTTAGAGACAGGAGGTTATGCTAGTGATCTTGCACTACCATGACAAAAAAAAAAGTCTGAATGATTTAAACAATGAAAATGTGTTTCTCTGCAGCTTCTAGAATTCCACAATCAGAGATTAGTATTGTATATTCCTTCTGATCCCATGGAATTCTTTATCTTTACTTTTTCCACATATTATGATCAATTTTACTAAACAAGTATGCACTGACTGTATTAGAGCCCATTTGTCTTTAAAGCATTGAAACTAGGGCTTATGGAATTATCCAAGTTAGGGAAGCATTTGGGTGAATCAACTTTCTTCCACCCACTTTCTCCCATTTTCATACTTGGTGAAAGTTTTAGTGACATTTAGGACTAACAAAAACAGGAGTCAAGGCATTAATGCTTGAAAGAGGAGTGTTAAAATCACAATTGTTCTGACCTTAGCCAGAGGCTCATCCTCTTGTCTGAGGATGCATGCCTTGCTGAGGATGGAGCTCCTTGTTAGAACATTTGCCTAGCACAGAGAAGACCCTCAGCTTGATTCCAGCATTAAATATAAAACAGAGCAAGAGTATATTATTCTGGGTAATTCATGTTATAAAGAAGTAAAAATGCTAGTACATCTGAATTTCAAGTTCTGATCAAGCCTGGGTTTAATACATTTGGGGAAAATGAATGTTTTTCACGTGGTGAAAAGTAATTGTAGCTTTGAGATATTTTTATGAATTGATGTAGGTACATTGAAAAAAACATGAATCTAATAGCTTTTGTAAAGGGCAAAATATGGTGGGAGAACAATTAATAATTGCTATAAAGTCCAAGAAAACAATAACGAATGGAATAGACAGATGAAGAGTGGTTACACAAATTTCATAGATTCAGTGAAGAATGTCTTTTCCTATTTTATGTCACTGATATTTTTTAAGTAAAATCAGTAGAGAATATAATATTTTGCAAAAGGGCATTGACAAATGAACTTAATTTAGGAGTTATTTGCAAAGTTCTGTGTATATTCTCAGAATTAGAAGCAGGAAGTTGGAGATAGACTGCAAAACAAATGGAAAAGGGCAGGGCTAATGTGCTTTGTATTTATAACAACGAAAGGCTACAAGAAGGAAAATCTAAAATCTCACTCTGGATTTTTTAAGTACATGTCACACACACACACACACACACACACGTGATTTTCCAAAGACTGTTAGTAAACAAAAGATTGTAAGTTAATAAAATTCCAATAATTTCTTACTCTATCCAAGGTACTTATTATTAAGCTGTGTTGTCCATATGTTTTAGATAGGTGCCATCATTTTGAATCATGGTTACTACTAAACAACAATTGACTAAGTAAAATTTGATGTTTATTTTCTAAAATCAATTTACTTGAATGAATATTCACATATCAAATCTCTGTTGATTAAAAAGTGTAACTAAAATAGATCCCTCCTTCCAAATAGCATACACTCCTTTAGACAGTCAAAGAAATAGAGTACGGCCTGAAAATAATCTTACATACTTGGGGTGAGTGTAGGGAAGCAGACTGGTTTAGAAATACAGAATTAGAGAATTGTATCCATATCAGCTGTGTCTTGAGGAGTATAGAGGGAATAAGTATATAGAAGAATACCTCAGAGAAAGAAAGCCATGTACAAATCTGGATATCTAAAAACATGCTATATATAGTTAATTGTCTTATAAACACATCAGTGCCATACCTTGCTTTCCTATAAATAAAAAGATTTCCCATGGAAGGGTGTGTCATTCAGGGAAAACTAGAGAAGTATGTGTCTCTGGGCCATGGTCATTCATATTTTAGTCAGAATAATAAATTCTTAATTTTAAAGAAAGAGTGTGCGTTTATTGACCTACTTACTGTTATCATTATGGTTTAAATGTGCTACATGTAAGTCACTGGTAGGCTAATGAAGACTACACACTTGATCTTAAGAAAGCTCAGACATGATCAAATGTTCTAAAGAATTTACATCCTGACCTGAAAAATTAGAATGTTAATTTATGTATATAAAGCTTAATCCTATGATAAAAGTATATTGCTAGCCACATAAAGAACTTAAGACAATAGGAATAAATTTATAGAATTAGTTTTAGGAGTATATCTTATTTAATCACTGTTATAATTTCTATATCATATTGACATGTCATCAACATTATAAAATATTGATGTGCTACCTGATGTCTTTCCTTTATGTTGTCTTTGAAATCTATTGTTTGAAAATGATAGAACTATGTGTTGTGGATTAGACATATGTCAAATGCTCAGTGGTCATGTGTACTCAGAGGCTACCATAGCAGTAGTACATAGGAGACTGGACAGGTTTGAACTGTAGATGAGAAGCCTAAAGCCATGGTTCTAACATAAGATGGCTACTCATTACTAAAGAAAAATCAGTCTGATGACAAGTACACAACTATGGTACCTAATTCAATTTATTTAGCTCATTCCCAAATCCATAGTGAGTCCCTGTTTTCCATGTTGAGGGGGAAAGTTGAGTCCTGAGGAAATCTAGAAATCACAAACCTACACAGACCAAGTCTAAACCTGAGGAGGTGTCAGGCCAGGGAGTTGCTGTCAAAGAAGAGACGTCTTTTCAGCAAAGGTTGTCAAGCTTGAAAAGCTTTAGCTAGGCTGTGAAGGATCTTCCACCTTCAGCTAATATACAACAGTTTCTGCACTGTCATTAGATCCAGTTAGAATCAAGGACTAGAGTTGACTAATGAGCTAAAAAAGAGACAAAATACCTCCCAGATCCACTCGACCCATTGACACACAGTCTCACATGGAGATTTTTCCCTTCTATTCAGATAGAATCACTCTTAACGAGATGGCAGGCACTGCAGGCTTCAGCTGCAAACCTGACAGCCTACAAAGAAAGCCGATGGAAGTTAAATTCTACAGGGCTAGAATGAGAATTTGGGTCACAGTGTCTGCCTCAACATTTTATTTTCCCGCGGGAAGAGCATCCAGAGAAAGGAATGAGAAAAAGTCTCCAAAATATTTTTAAGAAAAAGGATCATATTTTTCTCACACTGCAGATCTAAACTTAAACTACATTAACAAGGCAATTAAAACGAAAACACTCTGGAAGTCCTAGTGTCAAAATCCACATTACCCTTCATGCCTATCAATCATGCCATTAAGAGGCAACTTTAGATGATGAAGCAGCTCTCTTGACAAAAGCCCCCTTTTATACAGATCATTGTCTATATAAAGCTATAATGCAGCACTGAATATTTTGTAGGAATGCATTTAGAATTAAATGTTGATTATTAAGAGTGATAGGGACTGAATCGTTAAGTGCCAAATTATACAGGATTCTACTTTATCTGGAAACTCGGCACAACAGTTATTTGATAAATAATATGTTTGTTGAGAAATAAGTTTCAAATGAAACATATAATGGCAAGTAGAAGTGTGTTTGGAAGAACTATGCAGCCGGTCATCCTAGTGTCTGGCTCAAGAGTAACAATACCAGATGAAAGGGTACAGGTTTGGACATTTGAAAGACAGAGGCTGAAGTTCCATCTCTTCTATTAACTAGAAATCAATTATTTGGCAAACTTTCTCATCACCAACACCTCATTTGTAAATCTGTGAAATAATGCCCTGTATCATGCAAACTTCTTCATGTTAATTAGTTTTCATATTAATGCATTTGGATTAGCAAGTACACTACTTGATATTTACATAATTACATAAGCTCTAGGTAAATACCACCTTTCTTCCTGGTAATGATGGTAATGATGATGACAAGAGGTATAAAATCATCTATTGAGTTTGTGTTCTGGACCACTTCCCTGTGTTAATCACTTTGTGAAGAAGTTCCCTTCTGAAACTCAACAAACAATCTCTCTCTAGATTTCCATACCTAACTCTTATTGCCAATGTGTTTTCTTCTTCCTCTTCACCTGCAAGTGCCTCAGAGAAGTTACATAAATGCATGGTCTCTACTTTTAAAACTCCATTCACATATGCCTACCCTTATCAAGTTCTATATTACCTGAATCATTGAATATTGTTGCTGGAGAATTTCTCTCCAGCCCCCAAGTCCTGCCAGCTCCCAAGTCCTGCCAGTCCCAGAACCCACGTATAAAATAAACACACAGACGCTTACATTATTTAAACTGCTTGGCCATTAGCTCAGGCCTATCATTGTCTAGCTCGAATCAGCGGGGAAAGAAGACCCTGTTGAGCTTGACTCTAGTCTGGCACGGTGAAGAGACATGAGAGGTGTGGAATAAGTGGACTCAGGACGGAATTGTGGGACCCCGAGAGAAAAGCTCTCCAGCTACAGAATATACTTATTGCATGTTTAGTTTCAGAAATAAATGCCAGCTTTTTTTTCAAGTAATACATAGGTGCTTGACTCTTTTTTTAATTTTATAATTTAATTTAATTTTACATATCAGCCACGGATTCTCTTCTTCTCCCCCCTCTTCCCCCCAGCCTACCTCCCATTCCCATCTCCTCCAGGGCAAAGACTCCCCTGAGGATTGAGTTCAACCTGGTAGATTCAGTCCAGGCAGGTCCAGTCCCCTCCTCCCAGGCTGAGCCAAGTGTCCCTGCATAAGCCCCAGGTTTCAAACAGCCAACTCATGCACTGAGGACAGGACCCAGTCCCACTGCCTGGATGCCTCCCAAACAGATCAAGCTAATCAACTGTCTCACTTATCCAGAGGGCCTGGTCCAGTTGGGGGCTCCTCAGCTATTGGTTCATAGTTCATGTGTTTCCATTCATTTGGCTATTTGTCCCTGTGCTTTATCCAACCTTGGTCTCAACAACAATTGGACTCCTGGAGCTCCACCTGTGGTCTGGCCGTGGATCTCTGCATTTGGTTCCTCAGTCATTGGATGGGGTTTCTAACACAACAATTAGGGTGTTTGGCCATCCTATCACCAGAGTAGGTCAGTTCAGGCTGTCTCTCCACCATTGCCAGTAATCTCTTTTATAGTACTATGCAGGATTGTCTTTTTATCACACCTTATACCTTCACACGCCACTGTTGCTATCCACAATCCACTGTTGCTATCTTTTGCAAAGACTGACAAGCATTCCAACTCTTATTTCTCTTTTCTGAATCAGAATGCCCTTTTGGGGTTCCTAACAGCCACTCTTACTTGGATATTTCAGAAAAAAAAATTTAAAAATTGATCCTTGTCTTAGTCAGTGCTATATTATTGTGAAGAGATACCATGGCCA
>CABHPR010155612.1:0-29325 GCA_902168415.1 Peromyscus melanophrys | reverse complement strand
TGTGTGTGTGTGTGTGTGTGTGTGTGTGTGTGTGTGTGTGTGTGTGTATGCACCTGCGTGAGTGTGTATGTGTGTGTGTGCAGGGCATGTATGCATGGGGCATGTGTATGTGCTGTATAAAGAGGCTCATCAATAGAGATACTGTTGGCTAGAGGCAAGATATTGACTACTCTCCTGACTACTCTCCTTCTCAGCAGGGTATAGGCAGATTTTGTTTTCTCTGAATAAGGCTATCTGGTTTTACCCAGAGGCTGCTAGTTCAGCTATTGACTGTGTGGTGTTCTCCTGTCTTCATTGCCTTCAAACCCCAGATAGCTGTGGGTAGGGAGGGCTCTGTGTAGAGCGGAGAGATGCAGGTGGCTCTTCTAGACAGCATTATCTGGATGGGACCCACCAGATACTAACCAGATCTTGTGTGGGTGAGAAAAGACAACTTCAATTTTAATTTTGTTAGATGGGTGTCTGAGATTCGGCAAGTTTTTCTGCTTGCCTAAGAAATGATTGATTGCTTCCTATTACTGGGTCTCCTCCAGCTCATTAAAGTGAGCCTTTTGAGGACTCAGATGACTTTAGAGACTTTATGGATAGAATTCATTTGTGTTATAGGATCCACAGACTTGGGACATTGTACCAACGAGACCAGTGACTAAGTGAGCACTGTTGATGAATAGCTCTGATGTAGGTTGTATGTCTGCTTTGAGCTGTGCCATTACAGGAATTATCAACCAAGCTTTCAGGCTGACTGCGCCTGCTTGAATGCCTTGGTCTGAAGCAGACATTTCCCAGAGATGCATCCTAAGGTCAGATGCATATGTAGTTAAAGGACCTTGGCATGGTGAGAGGAAAGAATGCTGGACTTAAGATGTCTGGTTTGGGTTCCTCAACTTTGTGTGGCTCTCAACTCTTTTCGCTTAGAAGTGAGAAAAGAAGCAGCTGTAGAAGGTGGCCCCCTAGAGGGAGTAATAGCCACTTTTAGGAGAATTTTCATCATGGGGTTCCAAAGATGATCTTTGCTTCACCCTCAAGGGGATAGGTTAGCGAGCAGAGGAAGGAAGTAGAGAAGGGAAAATTTGGGGAGAACTTTCATATGAAGGAAGATGTAAGAAAGAAGTGCAGGCTGAATAACCAACATCAGCAGTCCTGTTTGGTTGGAGCATGTGGGTCTTGTGTTACTCAGAACAGACTACAGGTCGCTTGTGATGTGCTTTGCTACTAACTAGTTCTTCTTGGGTGATGACTTAAGCTTGCCTGGTCAGGTCGATTTCTCGTCTCCTTCTGGCTCTTTCATTCTACCCTGGACCTCTCAAACCTTCACTTCTCACATGGCATTCCCTGGATTCCCACAGTCCTATGCACTTTGTTATAGGCAGCCTTGTATGTTAGTCTGAGCCATGGGATCTGCAGGTCCCTGCTGAGGCTCTGCAGCACAGAACACAGTGGAATTCTGACCCAGACCCACCCTACAGGCAGAGACTGCGCCACCCAAATTGAGCCAGCCAAGGAAGTCCTTTGGTGTGGTCAGGCAAGATCGTTCCCTGTGCCATAGTCACACTCACCTTCTGCTCCTGTGCTAATGCTGGTGAAGTAACCAAAGTGAGAGTGGCATGGGCTATGTGGAAGCTGGAGATGAAGCTGGAGAACTGGGGTTCCTGGAGTAAAACACCAGCTGCTATATAATCTCTGGTCAGTGAGGACGCGGGTTCCTCTCTTGGGATCTTGATGTAAGAACAGTCAGCGCTGCTGTCCTTCACCCCCTAGTTCTGTGTTCTGAGAATGCTGAGACACTTCCGTCTACCCCAAGCCCCTGCTGGAGGGAGAGAGGTATAGTGCTCTTACTGTGCAGTCTGTTGGCAGAACATGGAGACCATGTGGACCCCAAACCTCTTCCTGTAAGCCTTGCAGAGGTGCCACCAGCGTCGCTAGCTTGGGTTTTCTCCAAGAAGAGGAGAGTTATCTGTTCTCCATCACATCCCATCTCCAGGATCTATTGGAACCTTAGTTCCCAACTCTTAACCTAAACACACTCTGACCCAGTAAGTCCCTGAGAAATGAGGTTCAAGTGCTTGTTCAGCATGAGCCCTCCTTGCTGGCGTCTCCTGATCGTTTTCTTAGAGCGGTTTGCTTAATTGAGACCTTTCTTTTATCTGCCTCTAGAACAGTCCGTTTTTTTTGGGGGGGGGGGCTGGAATGCTGTGCTATAGGTGAAAGTCCCAAGGATTCCCTGTGTTGCAGGTGTGGGCATCTGTTCCTGGAGAGAGAACTCTATTGCATTTATAAAATTCTAGAGGTAACTCAGAAGATGGAACATTTATCTTGGCAGCTGAATGAAGAAGCCTACACTAGCATTCATGTATTGAGTTTCATGTTATTCATAATCACTGTGCTACATAATTTAGTCATAGAAATCAAATAGCTAACATGAATGGGTTTAATCAGTAGTACTTTTCCATAGCCAAGCAGTATTTGGAGGTTTCTTTCTCTCACCCACAGTATATATTCATTCATCATGCAATACTTGAGTACCAACAGTACACTAGACATGCAGGAGTAGTTTATTCACACTGTGTCTTTGTGCTCTGTACCATTTAGCCATTGTCTTGTATCCTGAACAGGCCTTTTTGGCTCCTGACACCACCTTGTGCTAAGCACCTGTCTCCCACCCCCACCAGCCCTCCGTGTCTCAATGATTTCAGTGGTTGAGGAAACAGTTTCTGGGCCATGAGTCTGGAGCCTCTTGCTTTTAGGGGACTGGAGACAGGAAAACGTAACCTTGAAATAAATGTGAGAGCCTTGCAGCAGCTGCATGAGGGGGATGGAGGGGCCCCTAAGCCCTGAATCTCTCCAGCTAGTCTCATAGCCTATAGAGTGGACACCCTAAAATAACCAGGCCTAGTTAACATCAGGCTGGGGGGACAGGTTGTGCCACCAGACCCAGTTTCATTGGATTTCTCTGACTTCAAAAGTGTCCAGCTGTACTGCTTTTCCAACTCAGGAATTCAAGAGTATAAATCCAGCTAATGAGGAAACTGCTTGATTTTCTAGGTGAGTCCTAAGCCTTCCGCTGGAGCATAGAATGAAACGTAATGGTGCCTGTCCTCTGACCTGGCAGGAGCAGTTACTGCATTCTCCAGTAAGGACTGTTTTGTCTCTTCCAGCCCATTTTTAAAGCTGTGTTACACTGTATACAGGGTAACAGACCAGAAGGAAGTTGCAAGACGTCTGAATTGCTACTCTTGCCTGAGCATATTCATGCAGCAGCTGATTTAACAGAGCTCTAGCACAATGGTTCTCGACCTGTAGGTCAGGACCCCTCAAATGACCCTTTCAGAGGGGTCATCTAAGACCATCTGCATATCAGATATTTATATCATGATTCATAACAGTAGCAAAATTGCAGTTATGAAGTAGCCATGAAAATAATTTTATGGTCAGGGTTCACCACAGCATGAGGAACTGTATTAAAGAGTCACAGCATTAGGAAGGCTGAGAACCACTGCTCTAGACAGAGGTGCTAAGCAGGTGCGAAAAGTGGGGGGACACAGGAAATGGTCAGGGCACAGCAGGCTGGGAATGGCCTCTGACACCTACGAAGAAAAATCCTTTGCTCACTAGTGGGCAAGTCTAACTTGTAGCCTCGGGGCTACAAGTGCCCATGACAGCTATGAAATGTAGCTGACACAAAACTGTAAACTTATTAAAATATTGTGAGATTATTTTAATAAGGATTAAATATTAAATGGGAGCTGAAGAATTCTACTCTAAACAAGAACCTTTAGGGCATCTTTCAGTCTTCACATTTACTTGCCCACAGGACAGACACGACAGAGGTGTTACTCTTGGGACAGCTCTGGGTTGGGAAGGTGGTTAGTTTCATATCTGTTGCTGTGATAAAATATCCTGATACACTTAGGGGGACAGGGGATTACTTCTGCTTACAATTTCACATTATAACCTATCCTTGTGGGGAAGTCCAGGCAGGAATTTAGTTCATCACATCTAAGAACAGAGAGAGTCAATGCATTCATGTTCACTTTCAGGTACTGGGCTTGATTTCTCTTTTACTTAGTTCAGAACCCCCTGTGTAGGGAGTGGTGCCACCCATAGTGGGCTGGGTCTTCCTACATCAGTTAACTTAAGGCAATCCCTCCCTGATGTATCCACAAGCCAACGCAATAGAGACAGTTCTTCACTGAGGCTCTCTTCCCAGGTAATTCTGGGTTGTGTCTAGTTGATAATAAAAGCTAACCATCACAGCAGGTGTAGCTAGAGTTTTCCTGCCTGGCCCACGGTCAGGATAAATCTTTTTCACCTGCCAGTCCCACAGCCGCTCAGACCCAACCAAATAAACACAGAGACTTCTATTGTTTACAAACTGTATGGCCATGGCAGGCTTCTTGCTAACTGTCCTTATATCTTAAATTAATCCATTTCTATAAATCTATACCTTGCCACATGGCTCGTGGCTTACCGGCATCTTTACATGTTGCTTGTCCTGGCGGCGGCTGGCAGCATCTGGCAGCGTCTCCCAGTGTCTCCTTCCACCTTCCTGCTCTTTTTATTCTCTCTGTTAGTCCCGCCTATACTTCCTGCCTAGCCATTGGCCAATCAGTGTTTTATTAGCAACACATTTGCCATACAGAACATCCCACAGCATTACTCTTCCCAGGTAATTCTGGGTTGTGTCTAGTTGATAATAAAAGCTAACCATCACAGCAGGTATCTGAGAATGGTAACTTGTAGGTGGCAGATTCATGAGAAAAAGGGAGGTTCTCAATTTAAAAAAAAAAGGGCTGAAGCAGTCTGTAGGAAGTGAAGACTCTTATATATTTTGTTAGTAGGCCAAAGAAAGCTAGTGGTAATAAAAAAGCTTGCGTTTTGAGTTTAAGTACCCTAGATCTGGATTCCAACTGGATGGCTAGCTAAGGAGAGGTTGTTTTGCTCTAGCATATCTTTCTTTGTGAACTAGTTCCAGGACCAAATGAAATAGCTACAGATGTCACATGTATGTGTCACCATCACCACCAGTCAGTGACACAAACCACAGCAAACCTGCGACACCTGAAGTCACAGCAAATGTTTTCCCTGGTCCTCATGATCACCTTACCCCACAGGTTTTTGTTTGTTTTTAGTTTCAACGTGTGCTTTAGAGATCATCAGATAATTGCAAGTGGCCGTGGAGTGCACCACACAGCTCAATGACAGCCTGGATCTGGAGCCACAGAGTAAAGAATTACCAGGAGGCTGTGGTGGGTCAGAATCCATCCTCTTGCTTTATAAGCACAGAAATGGGAACATTCCCATTCACAAGGACTGGTCCTCAGTCTGCCCCTGCTTACAGGTCGGGGAGGTGGACTGGATGGAGCTCTCAGGGGTTCTCTCAGATGTGGTGGAGACAGACTCACCTGTCATTGCTGCATGTATCATGTGACACCTATGTGGTTTATAGAGAGCTCCTAGGACCACTGTGAAGCAGAAGTGGGAAATGATGTTTGGGTGATAATTGCACTAAGTACTTACACTTTACATCAAAAGTCCACACTTGAGACTCTGACGGCTAAGCACAAATTAACAGTTTTCTGTGTGTTTTTATGACGGTTTTCTGAATGGACTGGCTTGGTTTCTGGACTGGGCCTGAGGGGAGAGTGTGGATATGCAGGATGCCAGTGGCCCATGGCTGAGGGATTGAGAACAGATTGTAGTCACCCTCATCTCTAGGATCTGAGGTCTGCAGGGCCCCTCACACAGTGTCCTCCTTTCAGATTCTGGATCCCTGCCCTTCCCTCTGTCGGTCCTGGATCTTTGTTGCTCCTCAGATCTTTTCCCTGCATCCGTCTGGCCCAGACTCTTCTCACAGCAGTAATGTCTTTTATGTTGCTCCTGATCTTGGGACAGAGTTCCCCAATGTTCAAGTGATTGTGACTATGTGGCTCTTAGTGTCGCGCCCACCTCGACCCGCAAAGAGGACACAACACCGAGCTCTTCTTCTTGCAGTTTACTCAGGCCTTTGATCAATCTTCTGACTTCTAAAAGTTCCCCCTGACTTCTAAAAGTTCCCCCGGGCAAAGCCTCTCCCGGCCTTATATAGGCTCTGGGCAGCCAACCCCAGATCGCCACGTGGGCATTGCCCAATAGGCTCAAGCATGCGTAAGCAAGCCACAACCTCCACTATAATTGTTTACCACTGGGAGCACTCGCCGTCGGGATGGCAGAAGGCGGTAACCAGCGCCACCTGTAAGGCATGGCTACACGCAGCTCCCTACATCTTAGGTCACCCCTCAGTCTGCTGCCCTGAAGTTTTCTGTGTCCTTCTCTCCCTTCACCTAATTTTACCTCCAACCTAACCTTCTGCTCCCCTATTCACCCTCTCCCGCATGTTACCAATCTCTCTGTGTGCAGATTCCTCGTCACTGTCCAACAGGTTTTTATTGCTTTATATTAATATGTGTTTGCTAATTCCGTCTCGGGTTGTTTCAGTTTATCATAAGAGACTGGATACAACGTTGCCATTTTAAAGTAGTCATCCTTTCCCAGTTTCCCCGGACTTTTCCCACAGTCTCATGGCATGCACCACTGTCCATGGTACTGACTCAGATAGCTTGTGGACCAGTCAGTTCCTGTTCTGGCACGGTGGTTCCCACTGCTGCCATAGTAGACGCTCTGTGTTTCAGTGGTGGTGTTGACAACATCATTAGAGAGTAGACAGCACAAAACAGTAGATTGATTGTCCCTAGGACAAACAGAGTATATCCTGACGCTCAGGTTCGTAGATGATTTGTCACTCTGGAGGAGACGACAGAACGGCTTAACAACATGTCAGAGCTGACGAGTCCTTCCTGTGCTTTGGCAAAGCCAGACTTCCTCTGCTTCCTGCTTTACAACCACGCTGGGTACCAGGAGCCTAAGTGGGTGATGTTCCCACGTCTTCATCTCCTCACAGAGATTCCAGTTCAGACATTTAGGTTTGTGCCTGTTTAAGGCTGCTCACGGCTAGCCCTCTTCTGGCCATGAGTGACCCATGAGGGCAGGGATAACCAGTTTGGTTTTATAGGCAGGAACTGCACAACTCTAAGGGGCTGTGGCTGAGCCCAGCATTTGCCACGATATATGGTAACTAGGCTGCAGGCTGTCCTTGCAGCACAGTCCAGGAGCTGCACTGCCCATCTGAGTCCTTGGGTCTGAGATCACTTATCATGAGACTTACGTTTAAGGACATCAGGTAGATGATTAATAATACCTTAGTAAATTGTGGAGTACGTGCCATGATGATGGGGTGCTCAGGGAAGGACCTCTGCAGATGGCGTGTTTGAGCAGAGGAGTCGACATGAGCCAATCAATGCTGAGGATGCCTGACTCATATTTCATGTTAGGGCTGGCTATGCTAACACTGCTTCATGACACTAGAAAGGAATGGTCATAGAGAAGATGCAGCATAGGCCATAGAAGGTTGAACAGATACAGAAACCTGTGCTCAGGTTTTGACAAGCTGTATCTCTAGCTCAGGCACTGTGAGCACATTTCTTGGATATGCTCAGCTTCTAATTTCTCTTCTTTAAAATATGAAGATTGATATCTTGATTTTATGACTATTAAGTGTGAGATACATGACTAAGAGCATTGTAAACACTTGGGCATGATGTAAATGGGCTAGTAATTAAATTAAAAAGCAGTTATACGTGAGCCGTTATGAGGCATGATGTGATTGAGTACCAGGCAATTAAGAACTCTGAAATGAAAAGTGGGCAATCAGTTTGATCTAGGAAAGCATCAGGTTGCCGCAGCAGGAGAGAATGAAGGACAAAGCCTTGTGTGGTGTGGGTATAGTCAATGGAGAAAACTGGACAGAGGAGCTGGGCTGCCTAGGCCTTGAGCCCTGTGGAATGTGGCTCTTTCTTAGAGGCAGAAGGGTGCTACTGGAAAGCTTAACAGCAAGAAGCAGGTACAGTCTCATTGATTTTCAGAAAGTCATGTGAGAAGGACATGGTAAAGTCCTCAGATTTTATTGTACATCTGACTTCTATGTTATCTTGGGCACTACTTTGAGTCAACAGTACCCTTTCTTGTGAAAGAAACCAGATGTACTTTGTAAGGAATCTCAATGTAAACATGTCTTAAATTGCTGTGCACTTGGGACTGAGTTAACTGCTACCTGAATACTTTTTTCAAAACTTGTGCTATACACTTGAATATAGCCAAAGTAAAATTATCTGGAACAGACTCTAGAAGTCCTGGTTTAGCCCCAGTTACAATGAAATCTAGCTGAGCCAAGTTTCACTCTTGTCTCTTCATGGATGGTTTTTCTCTCCCTGCTGTAAAGCTTGCAGGGCAATCACCACACTTTACCATGTCCTTCTCACATGACTTTTTGAAAACCGATGAGGCTGTACCTGCTCCTTGCTGTTAAGCCTTCCAGTAGCACCCTTCTTCCTTTAAGAAAGAGCCACACTCCACAGGGCTCAAGGCCTAGGCAGCCTGGCTCCTCTGTCCAGTTTTCTCCATTGACTATATCTACACCACACAAGGACAGGTACTGCTGACTCTTGGGTAGTGCCCAAGATTTAGGGTCCAGGGAGCTTGACTGAGGTAAACATAACACCTGTGGGTGTTAGGATTGGCCTGGCTTTCTCTTTCTAGTTAGGCCTCCTAGTTCTTGGTAGCAGGGGTGCTGAGGATTTAAGACCAGTGCCTGGGAATGCTTAGATGGGCGCCACACATGTTGACTGACATGGCTGGCAGACCATTGGGTGGGAGGACAGGAGATGTCAAAGGTGCCACATAAGTGTGGGCGGGACACCTGGCCCCACGTCACAGCCAGGTCGGACTGGGGGGTGAGTCAGACCCCAGGTCTCTGAGCTCAGAGATGGCTCAAGCAGGATTTCTCTTTGGCTCCTACACATGTTGCTGACTGGGAGACCACGGGTAACAAATTACTCTGTATGAAGCCCAAACCAAACAACCCTTCTGCAGGGGATTGAAAACAAACTCCCCAACTGTTCCTTGGCTGACCTTGACATAGGATGAGCATGTCTCAACAACCCCATGTGCCGTGTTCTGTACCCACCTGAATGATGGGCAGAGACGATCACTAGTCTCAGCTTAAAGTGCTGTGTTGAGAAACGTAAAAGAAAACTTAGAGGGTCTTGAAGGCAAGTCTTACCTCCCAGTGTCCAGGAAGGGGGCCTGGGGTGAGCTGTGACTAGAGGCAGGATGGAGATGTTGTTGTCAGGCCTTTGTCAGGAGCTGCTCATCTCAGAACCCTCTGTTCTGGTGTGAGGCACAGACCTCTCCGGGCATTTTCTGTCTACAGTAGTGAATGCCATCCTAGAGACAGCTTAGACTCCAGATAACAGCTAGGCAGTAGATTCTTGGCCATGGTTTGCCTTCTCTAAAGGGAAACTTACTGGGCTTAAACGAAAAAGATTTATTAAAGAGCGGACTGACTCAAGTCACCATCTAGATCATCTCTGTAAGTGGGCCGAATGGCTGAAGCCAACATTGGTTGTATTTGTTGAAGGATGTTGGGTAGGAGTCTATATTTATCCATGTATCCCCATGCCCATCCCCGAATGACTGGAATTGGAAACTAATCGTTTCCTTACCCACTGCTCCTATTAATGTATTAGTTGTAGGATGACTGAATGTCAAAAATGGAGAGAGACTCATCATGGGAACCCGTGTTGCAGCTTTCTGATTTAGAGATGAGAAGACAGAATGCCAGAGGAAGGAGGCAGATGGAAGTCATGCAGCAGGAACTGCAGCCAGTATCATGTGAAAGGTGGCAGCATATTAAAAGTGGAACAATACAAATGACACTAGACTTCAAGAGATGAGAAATTACATTTTCTGAGATGCCCAGGATAGGAAGTCAGGATGACTCCCAAAGGGTCTGTACTGAAGGAATTTCAGTTGAGAGAGTACCCTGGATGCAGTGCTGGGGAAGGTATGTGCTCTCTATAAACTAAGTGGTCCATTGTGGCTAACTCACAAAGCTATCATATGATCTCCTAGCAGATATTCAGTGTACAGATTTTCTTCTGTAGCATGATCAGGTGGCTTGCAGAGCCTGTTAGAGGCAGAAGCAGGGCTCAGCACACTCTACACTCCTTTAGATTGCCCAATATTTTTTAATGGCTTTAGTATCATATATTGTAAAGGGGCTCACATGCTGAACTGAGGAGCCTGGACTTGATTTGATGAGTACTGGATAGCTTTTTAACTTCTTGAAAAGGAAAAAAATGTAATTAGATCATTGATTTAGAAATTTAATCTGGCAAGGGAGTGAGACGCCAGTACCAAATCAAGGCAGCCACTCAGAACATCTTCTGCCTTAGGGATCCCAGTTGTAAGAGATGTTGAAGTGGTTGGTAAGTTAACAAGCACATGCAAAGTCAGACAGCCGTCAGTAGTAGAACTGAGGTTCAAATTCAAGTCTGTCTTGATGTCTGTATCCTGGCTTCCAGTTCTGAGTCAGGAGGAAAGCTAACATTGGAAGAACAAAGTTGAAGGTGGCATTGTCCCACCATCCTCGTGAGTGGATACATGGTAGTGTGCATACCTCACTGGTGTATTCAAAGGGAATGGGTGGTCTAAGAACTGAGTTTATCTGACTCGAGCATGCATGGCAGTACCTGCCCTGATAGTCACCAGATGAAGTGGGAGCTTACAGTTAGTTACTTACAGTAGTTGTCCTCTGAAAAGACTCGGATAAAAAAATTGTATGTGTGGGCGTGGAGAGCCTCAATTGCTCTCCAACTTATCCTTTGAGACAGTCCCTCTGAGTAATTTGGAAGCTCGCCCATCAGCTAGAATGGCTGACCAGCAAGCCTCGGGGTGATCTTGTCTCTACTTCCCCAGTGCTGGAGTTACAGGTGCGCACACTGCACCCAGCCTCTCATGTGGGTACTGAGGATCCAAACTCAGGTCCTCAGCTTGTGCAGGGAGCACTCGACTGACTGAGCCTTGTTGCCAGAACAACGCAAAGATATTTCAACTTGGGGATAGAGGGTTGTGATTCTGATGAAATTCTGGCTATGTTTTCATCTCCTCACCCTGCTGGGCTTTGATTATTTCATTCCTTTGATGCTGTTTTTTTTTTTTTTTTCCTGGACACTTGTCACATAAACTAGCCCCTCTGTTTTTCCTTCTTGGCCACGTGTCTTTGGACTAGGCTGCTTGACTCCTAAAGTATCTCACCTCTTGTATGAACTGCTCCCTTCCCTGGGCAGCACTTGCTCAGCTGATCTTGGGGCTGTGCAAAGTCATTGGCACCTTGACACTAAAAGAGAAAAGGGGTAAGGATCACGGCTATGTGCCTTGTTTGTCCTTTACCAGGTAAGATGTTTTACCCAAAACCCTTTGCTGTGTGTGCTGTGCTGCAGCAGGAAGCCTGAGAGCACTCATGTGTTCCCTCCCCAACTGAGCTGTTTGATTCTATGTGTTTCTCCCTGGGATCCTTGTTAAATGGGACAGTATGTGACTCTCTGCTGAGGACTGAGACTCAGTCCCATCCTGCATTCATTCTCTTCTTTGGGGATGAAAACTGAACAAAACTCCAAAATCTTGGGTGTGGCTGCCCAATCTGGTTCTTGTTACACTCAGAGAGCTCTCAGGGTGGACACCGGAAGAAGGACGTGACCCATGTGACGGTCACCAAGGTGTAAAGCTGGGCTGTTTATGCTCCCAGCCATCTTGGATGCCCGTGCCTCTTCTCAGTTCTCTAAGGACTTGGTAAAAAGAAGTCATGAGAACAGAGGTGACACCTGACGTTGTGACAATGTAAAGAAAAACACAGAGGATGAAAATGGAGGCTGGAGAGAGGGTACCCACAGCTAAGAGTGCTTGCTGGGTTTGGCTCCAGCATCTACATGGTGACTCTCAGCCGTCTGTAACTCCAGTTGCAGGGGATCCTCTTCTGGCTCCCATGGGCACCAGGAACACACATAAAAGCAGGCAAACACGCATAACAATACATAAATAAATGGATGGTAATGGGAAGTGGCCACATTGTAGGTCTGTTTGGAGGCTACCTTTTAGTGTTAAGTTATTATGGGAGCGAGGAAAGAAGAAATGAGCATTGATGAGAGCAACAGCGACTTAGAATGAAGGGGAGTCTCAGAAAGACGTGGAACATTTCATTCCCCTAGTGCTAGGAAGGAATCTATATACGCTTTCATTACTTGGTTGGGTAGCCAATTTAAAGATAGGTATGTTCAACTTCATCTTCTCTGCATCTGCTTTCCAGAGCCCCTTGGGTCCCTTTTTGATTGTCCATGAGTGTGAGCTGAGACCTCTATGCCCCATGCTAATGAGGACTGCCTTATGAGTCCAATCTCTTTAGCCCCACCCCCATCCTTCACATGAGTTTTTCCAAGCACTTGCACCTCCAGCCAGGCTCTCCTCTCTTTCTAGTTCCTCTCAAGTTGGACAGGTTCCTTTACGTCATCATACCATTGCCCAGTTCCTCTGCTTTGGCCCTGACCTGGAGACAGTTGGCAGTTTTTCATCCATGCTGATAGCGTCAATAACTAGGAAGGCATGGTATCCCATCATGGAGGATTCTCAGTTATTCTGTACCCACTCTGCCTGGGAAACCAGAGGACCTGGCACTGGGAGTCCTGAGTTTTTTAAGTATGCCTTCATTTAGGAAAGGTGGGGGGTTAGATCCACTGGGCCCTCGCTGATACTTAGTACATATGTGGTATACTGGCACTATTATCAGAGTGGAGAATTGGAAGTGGAGCACCAGCCTTCCTCATAGTTTTGTGAACTAAAGTTCACCATCATAAGCAGTTTCTCGCCCTAATCTGTGTCTCAAATGTTGTCATTCCTGTCTGCTTTGAATGCTTGTGTTCCTTGGAGACATAAAAGCATGCATTTTCATTTCTGATCTTTCTTCCTACTTTGTATTTTAAAAGAACAACTGTAGCTATGTCTATGTGGTGTGAGGTATCCTTTTTTTTCTGACTTGAATTTGGTCTCTAATCCCTTTTGCTGCAATCCTTTTACTTGATGTGAGATGAGGCTGGTGGCATGCCCTTTATGTAATACATCTGCATGAACAGAAATGTCCAAATCTACCTCACCAGCATGCTAGGCTCAATGCAAGAGAAGATCCTTGTTCTTAAAACTTCTAGGGCATTGAGTAGCACCGAGTAGGCCTGTTGGAGGAACTAGGATGAAAGGATGCATGTGTAAATTCTTAGGATAATAGGCAGTGTATCCCTATCTACAGGGTAAGCCGCTGGCCACACCGTCCTTCTCCTGAGTGATGGTGAGCTTTTGCTGTTGGAAAGCCCTGCTCAGACCTACTTTCTTCCTCCCATTTCCAGAGCTCATGTAGACCTATGAGGGAGGGCAGACTTCGCACAGTTATCCACATTTATCCCCCAGAAAATACCTCTTATCAGGTTCTCCTCCATCAGAGTCCCTGGCAGGCAGCAGCATCTTTCCATGGCCAGTGACTGACCAGAGCTCTTTCCCTTCCAGGGATGAAAAGAACCAGTCCATCATAGTCAGCGGAGAGTCTGGAGCAGGGAAGACGGTGTCAGCCAAGTATGCCATGCGCTATTTCGCCACGGTTGGTGGCTCAGCCAGTGACACCAACATTGAAGAGAAAGTCCTGGCATCCAGTCCCATCATGGAGGTAAAACCTTCCCGGGGAATCACTGGGGGTTGTATGTGGCATGGATAATGAAGAGAGTCTTTGAAGTAGCTCACCTAGGTGGCATCTCCACACCCCTATGTCAGGGAGAGATGAGGGTACCTCTGAAACCTCAGATTTGAAGATAACCTGACCTGGTCTTGTCCTGCGGGGCCCCAGTGTTGGGTGGAATGTTTTCACGTTCTGTGTCCTTGGACTCTGTGCGCGCTGTAGCAGTGGCCATTGCCTGCCTGCTGCCACCTCTTCCTGCTGCCATCACAGGTCACAAAACTGTCATCTCACCAGAACCGGCAGATACTCTGAAAGACTCTGAATTAGAAGGCAGTTGTCAGGGAGGATGAGGCAGACTAGGTAGAAACCAGAAAATGTTGTCTTTGCGGAGAAAGGTGATAAAGGGGAGCCAGCGCAGGTATGATCGCGTCACTTCTGCTGAAGCTCTTCAGAAACAGTTCCTGTAATAGCATGAAGTAGCCAAGGCACCCCCTGTCTGGGTCCTGTCATGGCCAGGACATTAGGATAAGAGCCTGGTTTGAGTGGGTTTAGAGAACTTGAGTTGAGTTCAGGCCAAAATTGTTTCTAAAAATTAGATCTTGCTAAAGCTCATAAAAGTTTAGGGTCAGTCTCTCTCTCTCAAGCGCACTCTCTCTCCCCATTCCTCTCTTCCCTCTCTGGGTCTCTCTGTCTCTCTCCTCTTTAAAGATTTATTCTGATAGAGGAGGTTTAAATGTCTTCATAGCTTGGGTCACTTTGGATGCTCCACTGTTCTAGTTTCATTCTTTGGCTGGCCAGGAGCAGCTAAGGAAGGAAAGAAGGTAAGGCTTATTTTATTTTATGTGGGAAGTCAGGGCAGAAATTTGAAGCAGAAACCATAGGGGAATTCTACTACCTGGCTCATGCTTAGCTAGCTTTTTTTACACAGCTCCAGGACCACCTGCCCAGGGAATGGTGCTGCCCATAGTGGGTTGGGCCCTCCTGCATCAATTATCAGATAGTCACTAGTAGACATGCAGACAGACCAATACCATAGGTAATTCCTGAGTTGATTTCCATTCAAATGACTCCAGGCCATGTTAAGTTGGCAATCAAAGCTAACTGCTACACCCACTCTTGAAGCCAATGTTCTTTTTATTGGCAGGTTTACATTCTGCTTACTTTCTCCAGGATGGGCAGTGCCTTTATTAAGAAAAAACAACAAAAAACAAAAAACAAAAAACAAAAAAAAAAACCACTGTAGATGCATTGTGAAGAGGACAGGGCGAAAATGACCCCCAAATCTAACCCAAAGCCATGCATAGTTGTGTCTCCACCTTCCCTGTGTTCATCCTACCATCGCCAGCGTGACACCCTAAACAAAGGTGCTGTGGAGTAGTGCTGTGGGAGATGCAGTGAAGTGTTGCCAAGCCACAGAGAAGATGTTCAGGGGTGTCTGCTGAACTCGCTTCTGGAAAGCTGGAGCCCAAACTTCAAAAGACCCTGAAAAATGGGGGTGGTGATGGGGTGCAGAAAGGGAGAAAGGGAAAATCTGATGCTGGCAAGGGTGTGATCAGCCCATGCAGAAATGGATATGCCCATATGACATATGACCTGTCACAGAAGCCTGAAGGCACGTTAGATGCCAAGTGAAGTGTGTGTGTGTGTGTGTGTGTGTGTGTGTGTGTGTGTGTGTGTAACTGTACTAGTGACTATATATTTGGAGGTGTTTTGATCAAGTCTTAGAGAAAAGCAGTTTTAGTCTTTTCTTGGTGTGTTATCAGCACGCAGGAAACTTCATGGCCGTGGGAAGGAGCTGTATTGCTAACAGTGTCTCCCTGGCTAGATGATATGTGCAGAAAACATCCTCCCTGCTTGTGTTAGAGTCTTCCTCTTGGCTCCGAGGGCGGGATTCCCTGACATTGAGACCCATGGCCACTTGGCACCAGCGCCTGGTGGTGAGTGAGGACTCCAGCCATTTTATACTCCTTCCTCTTTGCCACTAATGTGGACTTAACTCCCTTAGACCCAGAGGCCTGTTGGGGATGGTGTGTCTAGTCATCAGGGTTTGATGCTGATAGCTTTGAAGCTGCCCTCTTCAAAAGAGCAGTGGCTCCTTTTCTAGACTGTGAGTCTTCAGATGAGTAATTCGGCCATTTATTTTCCTGAAAGTCAGGGCTTGTTTGTAAACATTCAAGGAACATGCTTCCTGGGAGCAGTCAAATCCTCATGGTGAATTTTCCCTGTTCAGAACATCAAATGAAGACTTTATTAGGTTTTGCAGTAGCTGTCTGGTTTTAATAATCTATAAAAAAGGGAGTCAGAAAGTTCTATATTAATGGTCATCTGGCCATCATGAAGAGAATCCTGGATAAAGTTGGAGTTCAGTTGGAAGGAAACAGAAGCAGCCTAGTTGAGATAACGTCTGGTTTCATTGCAAGTCCTGAGTCCGATCAACTTAAGTCATTGCAGCCATGCATCTTTCCACTATTGTAGAGCAGTACACTTCCTGGACCATCTATGGTCCCACTGTGTCCCTCTCTTTCCCTCTACCTTTGCCAAGTGCAGGAGTCAATTCAGAGTCTTGGGTCACAGCAGTTCTTTGGATATTCAAGCAAAGTCCTGCTTTCAGAATTCCTTTCCTGGAAAACTGCCCTTTCTGCTGAGTGACAAGACATCACCTGTTCTCTAAGAATTCAAATACTAGCTTCATCATTCTATAAATCAGAAAGTGGTCAATACAGTTGAAGGTGCTTTCACCAAGAGAAAAAAAAAAAACTAGGAGAATTTTCATTTACACAGTGCTTTGGAAGTGGCTGGGTGTGATTGCATGTGCCTTTGATCCCAACACTTGGGAGGCAGAGGCAGGCAGATCTCTGAATTTGAGGCCAGCCTGATCTAAACAGCGAGTTTCAGAATAGCCAGGACTACATAGAGAGACCCTGTCTCAAAAGTGTAAAGGAAGGGGGGGACTGTATAATTACTGTCTTGGAGGCTTGTTAAACTTTGGGGTGCTGGATTTCACATCTGGAAGTTTGTGGTGCTGGAGTTTCTGATTCAGAAGGTCAAGAAAAAAGACCAAAGTTTGTATCTCTCTTGAACACCAATGTGTTGGTGATGTTCTGATCCAGATAGCACGCTTGCAGAACCATTCACCGTTACTAACATAAGGAGGGGTCACTGAAAGTGTGGAAGAATGACAGATTCCCTGTGGTGCTGTAGCTGATACTCCACATCCTGATGCATTGCTTCCAACTTTGTCACGGGGTGTTGCACGTAAGCCTTGTCTCCGTAACACTAAATTTTGGTGAACTAACAACATGTGTTAGCAAGTGGCTTTCCACAGTATGACTCGCTATTGTCTACTAGTTAGTTAGTATCCAGGTTAAACACTGTGTAGTCTAAGACTTATGAATTCGGGTCCTGCCTGTGGCTCCAATGCAGAGGAAATCCATGGACCATGGTTTTGGCTTCCCTGACTCCTGATGTGTTTCTGCACATTAAAGCAGCTAAGCCAAAGCTCTGCAGCTTGCATGGATTTCCTCTCAAATGAGACTGAAGGCAGGCTTTCTCTCTCCAACTTTCAAAGTTCAGTTATCTTTCAGGCATATTTAGAGACATGGGCCTTCTTGTAAAGATAAAGTAGTTATTCTTGGCAAAGCAGAGAATTATTTCTTTGATGCCTGGTGACTAATCAAAGTAAATACTAGTGACATTGGAATTCAGTGCAGGCAAGACACCATGTTATTAAGTAAGACAGAAAGGGCATTTCCAAAAATTTTTATTGTGTAAGATATGCATGGCAAAAATATACCACTATAAGTGAATGAATCAGAGAAATTAAATACATTCATTGTTTGTGTGGCCATCACTACCATCTGTTTCCAGAACTTTCTCATTACCCCAGTAGAAACCCTGTTCCCATTGAACAATTACTTTTCCCTTCCCCAAGTCCTTGCCAAACTCTTTTCAACCTCTGACTTTTGCTACTCTGAGAACTTCACATGAGTGGCATCGTCTAATACTGGTCTGTGTGTACCTGGTTAACTTTACTTGGCATGATGTTTTCAAGGTCCATCCATCTATCAATACTTTGTTCGTTTTATGGCTGGATAGTTCACTGCACAAATGCACCATGATGTGCTTGGCCATTCCTCTCGTGATGCTTATGAGGTTGCTTCTACCTTTTGGCTATTGTGAATATGCCTCTTATGGACATTGACACAGAAGTTACAGATTTAAATCCCTACCCTGGGAATCCTTTAAATTATAGTGGTTCCTAATAATTTAAAATATGTGCTGTCCATTACAGCTCAAGCAGGCTGCTGAGTTCTGTGAGAAGGATGTTTTGGCATGGGAGAAACAAAAGAGCAACATGCATCCCCAGGGGAGACCAGGATATGGTTAATTGCTAGAGTCTGAATGAGGAGTGAGGACACGAACTGCACTGATCATGATTGTGTATATAAATATAGTTGTTTGCGTCTCAGACATTAGCGCTCTGTCTTGTGCAACTAGCTGCTTTGGAAACCATCAGCTTAAGTGCTGAGGGCTCCTTCCATCAAATGTGAGCTCTCAGTGCTATTCTTTGGGGGGAAAGCTTGAATTTGGTAGAGAAGAGGAAGCAGCAGAAATCAGGAGGGATCCTGCCTGGGATTAGAATGTTGCCAACAGAAAGTTTTTGCTCTGCCAAAATCAAGAGCACAACTTTTCAAATGTTCTAGGTTTAGGCGGCTTATATGTCAGGAAGTCATCAGCTTGTGGCTCCTTAGAGGAGTCTAAGGAACACAGTGTCTCAGCTGGGAACAGTGGATTACTGACTATTCTGCCCAGTCCCTGGGAAGAGTTCCCCTGCTCAGCCCCAAGCAATCAGTTACTGGGTCATGTCTCCTTGCTCTCACTGCAGACACCTCCTGGGGAGACTGAGAGCCGAACACAGTCTGAAGACGCAGAAGTACCAGTAGGCTGAGCTGAGTGGCAGCTGTTGAATTATAGAGACTGGAAGCTGGACTGGGATTGGCTGGGGCAGATTGGTGTAATTCATTGGCAGTGCTAGGGTGCCCTGACCTCATTTTCTTAACAGCTTGTGAGCACCCTAGGAGGGATTTGTCCCCCAGTCTGCACTGATTAGGAGAGCATTGCTAATCAGGGGACCAGGGGGAGGGGCAGGGACAGAACCCAAGTCCCCAGGCCAGAGGACCATATGACATCTTAGGTATCATGAAACCAGACATACAACTCTGAGAGCCAGAGATACTTCTCCATCTAAAAGGAGATAAGTTAGAGGCACAGTGAACAAAAATGATAAACAACCAACAAAAGGCCAAAGGTGTGAGTTTAGGATTTTTGTCTTTGTTGTTGTTTTTAAAATGGTTAGAGCTGTCTAAAAAGAGTCTGCTTCCTACATGGCCTATCTATAGCCTGTGTTGTCTTGTGTGGCCTCCCATTTCAGCCACTCCAAAGTTGTCTGTTCTGAGTCCCTCCTGTCCCTTTGTCCACACTCTGCTCTTCTCCGCTGGTAGGATTCTGTAAGGTTCACTGCGATTTTCTTTCTTCCAGCCTTTTTCCTTTCTACTGGCGTGACGACTTGCTCCCCTCTCTGTGCTTCTACACAATTTCATGTCTGCTTCTCTGTGATGTGACCCAACATTAAAATTATTCACTGGATTCTTGTATGTCACTGTACAGTTCATATAGGAAAGTTTAGTTGAGATTCACATGTCTGTATTCATAAACAGCAAAGAACATGCAGTGGTCCTTTTTGTTTGTTTGAGCCAAGGTACCATTCTGTAGCTCTGGCTAGCCTAGAACTTGCTATGTAGACCAGGCTGTCCTTGAACTCACAGAGCTCCTCCTGCCTTTGTCTCCCGAGTGCTGAGATTAAAGATGTGAGTCCCCACACCTAGTTTTTTTGGTAATTGATACAGTGTTTATTTTACAAAATAAGACATCTGAACTTCTTGAAATTTGAAATTACACATTGGAACTTGAAGTTTATTTGTTGACAATAGTGACAATAGACGGTCTTTTATAATGTTCCACAAACTGGCTTTTGTAGATTGTAAACTCATGTTGAACATATTCAGTTGTCTGTGTGTTTTAAGGCTGGTGAAGTGTAGAAGTATGTTGCGGTTATTTTTACAAGACCGTAATAGGCCGCTCTGTTGGTGTTCTTCAGAAGGACCAGGCTATCTACTTGTGCTGTGACATTGGCGGCCATCAGTTATGCTTAGGTCTGTTAGTCCATCAGAATTACAAGATGGTGACAGTCATACTTGGCTACCACCCTTGTGCTTACTAGTGGAAAATCTACAAAGAGAGACTTCACCTCATTGTGGGGCAGCTCTACCATGGTAGGGGCAGGAACGTGTGGCAGGCAGGGTTCTTTGCCTTGAAACTAGGAAGCAGAGCGCTCATCAGGTGCAGCTACATGGGAGCTTGGGTACAGGTTTGATTCTTTGTGTTTTGAGTGTGACTTCCTCTCCTTTTTCTTGAGAGGGTAAACGTAAGGATTGATACTTCTGCACTCCATTCTCTCCAGTCCTCTGCTGAGGACTGAGCTAAGAAAGGTTTGGAGGATTGGTATTGCTTTCTATGTTCACTTCTGATTTGACTTGGTCATTGGAACTGTGGAAGTTGTCTCCATGGATGGCAGCTTCTTGTCTGGTGTGAGTGGGGGTGACCTGTGAGACAACAAGAAAGACTGTGACTCCGTATAATCCAGGTCTAGACTTGAGACTCTAGGGGGACCTGAATTTGAATCTTGCTTGCTTCCTAGCCATGTGACCTTGGGCACATGACTTGACCTTCCCAAGCCCATTTCTCTGTACATATGATGAAAAGTGATAGCTGCCTCTTAGGGTTCTTGTCCAGATTAACCGTGACAATAAGCAGCCCAGCCTCATGTTGGAGACCAAGGAAAGTCTAAATTTTGTCACTATTCTAGAGAGGACAGACGACTTTTCCGTCTTCAGAACAGAACTGTCTTACTGAAGTGTGACAGTCTGCCATTGTCCCATGGAGCTTAGGAGTCAGACATTTGTGCTGGGGACTTAGAAGCCCACCAATGTACTTGGACACACCTCTTTTCCTGGAGGGGAAGGCAGAGTGTGTGCAGGGCCCAGAAAAATGCATGGTAGGTGGAACTCCTCTGGCCTGTGGGGTCAGGGAAGGGCTGCCTGTCTGCTTTCAGGTTTGGATTTGAACAGGAGGAGCTGGTAGGCATGGGGAGCCGTGGGAAGATAGTCCCAACAAAGGGGGAACAGTGTAGGTGAATCTTGCATGAGTGTAGAGAAATCACAGGGCTATTGAAGAGAAAAAAGTGTTCTGGTTTTTAGAGCTGAGGACCAAGTACTAGAGTAATGAATGGCAGGGCTGGGTGGGCTACTACTACCGGGTATGTGAGCCATGCTGAGGCTCTAAAACTAAAGGGTAGTGCAAGCCATTGAAGGATTTTACACCAAGAACACAATCAGGTGCACATTGTACACGAACTGCTCTGTTAGTCAAGAGGAATATTGACTGAAAGTCACAAGATCAGGAATAGAAAATGTAGAGAGAGATAGTTGACATTATCCAGGACAGAGACAGTGGTGATGTGGCCCAGGTCCATGCAGTAGGACAGAGGGAAATGGAAAGCTGCTCAGCATACAGGACATCATTTGGATACACCTGCAGGGTGGTACACATACAGACCAGTGTGCTGGCAGAACCATTTCCCCAGCAGAAAGCAAAGACCTGGGCTTCACATTGCTCACCTCCAGAGCAGGGGCAGTAACAGTAGTCTTCATGAAGTGTGAGTATGTTAGACATCAGCTAGCCCTGTTAAAGCAATAGAGATTAGCCTTCAGCTCCATCATGGCCTCCTTAATCTTGAAGGCCACCTGGGATTTGAAACTAGCAGATATAAGTAGTTGGACTTGGCTGGCCTGGACTAGAGAGTGGTTTTGGATCTTCCTTTCAACCTCTTGGCACTTCATATTTTTCTAGACTACTGAAAAGTTGCAGTGGGATTTTCTAAGTGTTTTCACCACCTGAAAATGAATAAACAGAAGAGATTAAAATAAGAGAAATTGATTATTGGCGTGTTAGTATTATGACTTATAGAAAGTGAAGAGTCATATGAGAACAGTTATTTAATGATTGATTTTAGAGTATTATGGGCTGGGTGTGATGGCACACATCTTTAATCCCAGAACTCAGGAGGATTGCTGTGAGTTGAAGGCCAGGCTAGTCTCCATAGCAAATTCCAGGCCAGTTGGGGCTTCATAGAGGCCTCTTCCCTCAAAAAAATGATTGTGTACTACTGTTCAATCTGTAGCCTTGCTATGTAAGAAATGATCCCTAGGGTGGGTGACTTCTTGATCAACCTTAGTAATGAGTAGGGTAGGCATGTCATTTGATGGCCTTTCCAAGAAGTGCCATTCACCACTGGGGCAAAGCATTTAGCTGCTTGATTGCATGAGGAATGGAAGTAGATTAATCACAGCAGAACTGTGGTCACAGGGATGACTCCAGAACATGAGAGCCAGGGTCTCTGATTCTCCAGGCCTTTGCTTCGAGGGCCCAGGGTGACTGGTACAGTTGTTACACATGTATTCTAGACAGAAAAAAAAATGGAAGAGGGGCAGAGAAATGGCAGGTTAGAGTTTCTCTGACCTGGCTGTGTCTCCTAAGAGTCTTCTACTCAGCAAATAGCTCTGCAGGGTGGCCAGTCGTCAAACTGAGAAGTGGTGTTGATTTGGGTTTAGTTTTCAGCAAAGCAAGCAGAACTTCTCCCTCAGCCCAGTGTCTTCACAATACCAGAGGCGTGTGTGGGTACCATGCTGCCACAGACCTACAGTCCTGAGGTCAAGAATGCCAGTGTGGCGTGGGGTGTTTGTATGGGAGGTGCCTGTCTTCCTAGCCTCTTGCCCTCACTGATTACACATTGCTATTGTCTGTTAATCCAGGCCATTGGGAATGCCAAGACTACCCGCAATGACAATAGCAGCCGCTTTGGGAAGTTCATTGAGATTGGCTTTGATAAAAAGTACCACATCATCGGGGCCAACATGAGGACCTACTTGCTGGAGAAATCCAGGGTGGTCTTTCAGGTGAGTGGCAGGACTCCATCATTTGTATTTGGCTATCACCGTCGTTCCTCCCTGCACTCACAGAGCAGCCTGTCTCTTGGCTTGGGATCAGACTCCTTGCTTTTGTTCTTCTCTTTCAAAGAAAACATCCATTTGGACTAAGCATTAGGTCCACAAATGTTTTGCACAGCTTCGCCTGTTGTGTGTTAAATGCGTGCTTGATCCCAGCATAAAGGACAGGACAGTCTTCTTACGGCTTTTACAGTCTTACCATTAGAGAATGTTATAAGTAGACCCTGGGTTTCGGCTTTCAGAGAACCTGCTTTGGTGGGTCAAAATATGGGTGGGGCTAGAAAGAAAGGTGCATATGCTGAACTAAAGCAAACACACACACACACACACACACACACACACACACACACACACATGCACGCGCACGCACGTCCCTAGGAAGCAGAGTCTTCATTTCTTGCCCACCGTGGTCCTTGAGTACTCTCTGCCCACCCTCCTTTACCTCCTGCTCAGCTATCCCTGGCCTCGGCCTGAACCCTTTCTCCCTGTGTCTGGAGAGGGCTGGGGCCACTAGCAACCCCATGCATCATTCTCCTGCAGCAGCTTTGTGCTCCCACCGCTGGACTGAGATAGCAGAGGTGGCCTGAGTCGAGTGTGTAGCTTGCTTTTCCTGTGCAGAGTGGCTTCCCAGTCCCCGGGGTTCAGCATCCCCCAGAGTCTCCTGAGTTATTTCTTAGTGATGAGTCCTTGCTGTTGAGTAACAAATATTTCATGAACTCTTAGAGCAGCCCCCCTGCCCCTTCCCTTACAGGTTGGTTGGGCAGTCCCGCATCCTTCCTTCACTACAGCAGAGAAAGCAGGCAGCTGTTTGGGGTGGACTGACGAGCAGCCAGCACTCCGCCCTGGCTTTGAGTTTCCTCTTTCATTGCTGACACTACCCAGGCCTCCTGAATTTATACACCATCCCCCCACCCTACTGATTTAAGGTTGTTCTAGTCATGAGTGTCCACGGAAAGTCCTCAGGGACCTTCCTGACTACCTGCCCCCCCCAAAATAGGCAAGCTCAGCTTTAACTTAGTCCCAAGCACCCCCTCCCAGGAGCTTCCAACAGAGAAGCAAAGGTCTGAAGAGTGTTGGTCAAGCAGCAAGGATGGTAGTGCTTGCTGACTGAGCCACCGTTTGCGACATGGCACTGGTGTTTAATGTAGAAAGAAAACGGAAATGCCTGTTTCCACATAATCCAAGACGTAAAGTCCTCACAGAAGGCCCTGTCATAACAAATGAAAAATAAGGCCATTGGAACTGCAGCTGGCCAGGGTATGGAAGAAAAACCTGAGGGAGGGTGGTCTAGCTCACACCATCTGGATGCAACGCCTGGAATCCGAGTGGTCAAGGAGATGATCTGGGGAATCACTGCCTAAAATCGATCTCCTTTCCTTCCCCAGGCGGATGATGAGAGGAATTACCACATCTTTTACCAGCTCTGCGCTGCTGCCAGCCTTCCTGAATTTAAAGAGCTCGCTCTAAGTAAGTCAGCAGGTACACGGGGTCCTGTGCAAGGGCAGCCAGGAACTCTGCCCAGAACCCTGGGTGGTGGGTTCTTGTCTCAGCTCTGTCCCTGCTGTGGTCCTGCCCTTTAGTCCCATCAGAACCTCACTGCCAGTTAGTAAAGCAAGGTTAACTATATCCAGGCTACCTGCAAGGAATGAGCTGCAGGGGTGGGGTGGGGTGAGCTGCAGGGGTGGGGTAGGGTGAGCTGCAGGGGTGGGGTGGGGTTTGCTGCAGGGGCAGTGTGAGCTGCAGGGGTGGGGTGGGGTGAGCTGCAGGGGTGGGACCTGTTTTGCAGAGCAGTGCAGTTGTCACCACTTTCAAAGGTGTAAGGGTTCAGTCAGTGCCGCTGCACAAGCGTGAGGACCTGCATTTGGATCCCCAGATAGTCCCGTGTGAGTCCATGTCAGTAACTCCAGCTCTGGGAATGGAGAAATGAGTTCCTGAAGTTCTGTGGCCAACCAGCCTGCCTAGCTGGAATAGATGGGCTCAGGCTCAGCAAGAGGCCCTCAAACAGTAGGGGAGAGAAGTGAGCAAGGAAGGCATCTGCTGTGAGCCCTGGCCTCCACGGATGCACACAGACCCACACAAGCGTGTACATATACAGCATGCACGCACGGATTTTTTTTTTTTAAGAAAAAATGAGTTTCTTCTTTCCGCACCATGAGAAATGGGTCCCTTTCAGAAGATCTAGAGATTTATAGAATGCTCATCACTTTTCCTTTACCATTGTGTGTTAAGTCGTATTTTAGGGTTTGAGATAGAAAGGATAGGAACAGTGCTGGCCATGGTGGAGAAGGCCACAGAGCACACATAGGAAGGATAAGTCACAGTTAAGACAAGTGAGACTCAGTACTGCAAAACTATGGATCCCTTCTGAACAGGCATGGAAGTTTCTAGCATATCCATGGTAGAGCACTCACTAGAAGGAAATGGAACAACAAAAAGTGCCTCTCTTGTCTCTATCAAGTGAGTGGACACATCTTTTTCCCCCCATGAATGTGTTAGCAAGTCCCCCATGTTTTGAGGCATTGATAGGGAAACAGAGTGGTAGGCTGGTTTTATTTCTGGCTCTGTTGCAGGCAGCATCTCTCCTTGGGCTGGAGCTCCTGTCTCATCTGTTCATCTGTCTGAGACTAGATGGAGTCTTGGTTCTGAGACCTCAGATCCCGAGTGATGAGGGGCCAGCCTGGAGCTGAACAGCATCCTGCCCTTGACCTGTATTTGGGTCTGTGTAGAGAGAGCCTTGGCTAAAAGATGATGTGAAGAGTTGGTTTGTCTAGGCAAAGGCTGGTTGGTCTTTGCAGCTCTGAGATAAACAGATTGCTGAGGCCATGTCCCCAAATCTTAGCTATCCTAAGGATCCAGCACCGGTCCCAGCTGTGCCCCCAGTAGCTACAATCTACCAAGTGTTGTCTTAGTCACTGTTCTATTGCTATAAAGAGACACAATGACCACAGCAACTCTTACAAAAGAAAGCATTAAGTGGGGGCTTGCTTACAATTTCAGAGGTTTAGTCCATTGTCATCATGGTGTGGAACATGGTGTCATGCATAGCACTGGAGAAGTAGCTGAGAGCTACATCCTGATCTGCAGGCAGAGAGAGACAGACTCTGGGCTCAGCATGAGCTTTTGAAACCTTGGAAGCACACCCATAGTGACACATTTTCTCCAACAAGGCCACACTTCCTAATCCTTTCAATCCTTTCAAATAATGCTGCTCCCTGGTGACTAAGCATTTGAATATGTGCCCTCTTTGTGGACAATTCTTTTTCAAACCAGAAGAGTGGTTCCAGGACTTGCTTCCTTCCTGATTAGTTCCTGTGGTGGTTTTTGTACATATTACATGTCTTGATCCATTCATGAAACTTGACTCAAGCCATGTCGAGTTAAGCCATATTGAATGATACAGCTATGGGTTCTACCATAGTTAGTCTGTCAATTGCAGTATGGAATGGTAATCACTATGTCACAAGAAGCATTGTCTCAGCCAAAGCGTCCTCTATGAAAAGTCATAGTTTACTTGGAACCCTGAAAGGACACATTGGATGGCACCCACTGTGCTGGTCTGTCTTGTTGTGCAGTTGCTGGCAAGTCTGATCCTTCCAGGGTTACCATAGCTTCCCAAGGACAAGGATTGCATGCTCCCAGCTAGTCAGTGCAGGTTCTCAGTGGCCCTTGTTTGAGCAATAGCCTGACCTGGGGCCTTTTGGGTTAGATGCCAGCTCTTAGTCGAGAGTGACCAAATAAGCAGCCATGAAGAGGACCACCATCCTCCTCTTGTCTTCCTAGAAGAGGGGTAGGGTGGGGTTTTCATAGCCGACCTGCAGAAGCACTTTTTCTCTAAGGTCGGTTTTATGGAGAATCAAATACTGACAAGATCCACCTGGCTGGTCACTTTGTCCTGAATGGAACTTTAATAGGGAAGTTGTCTAACTTTTCATTTACGTGAGTTGTATTGAGGTTTAAAATGGCTTTTCCTTATCCGCTGTTTGTGAAAGGTACAGACTCCCTGGGCTTCTGCCAGAATCCTTGAAAATTACTCAATTCAATCAATTTCTTGCATCTTGGAGAGAAATGAAGAGCCTCTGATAAGCCTATGGCCTTGTGGGTGGATTGGCTATGAGCCCTGAAACTGGGTTTTTGGTTTCGTCGATAACCCTGATAAATAGCTGGGAAAGTCAAATACACGGATGAGCCAAAAGCTCCAGGAGATTCCGTAGACACCATAATCCTTCTCTTGTTCTTAACTTAAAGCACATTATACAAAAATCTCTGGCGCCCTGGCATGAACTTGTGCATTTGTCTGAAGGTGGAAGGCATGGGTTTGTGTCTTGTCACTCAGATTCTTCCACTACCCCACTGCTGTTCTTTATGCTTAAAATGACCTTGGGAAATTTAGAACAAAGTCCAGTGGTAATTTCGTTAGGGAATAAGTGATGGTAAAGTTTCCATCTTCCTTAAATCTATTGCTCAGGTGCTTAAGAAAGTTCCCCTTCCTTTTTACTATCACAAATGTGTTGATACAGTTTTACTGCAATCGCCACAGACTTGCACAGGTCAGAGTACAGCCTCCCCAGGTGAGATCCAAGCTCTGTGACATTGGCCTTGATGTTTGGTGCTCCAATCAGATTGACGGCCTCTTTGTGGTCTGGTGACTGCCTGGGCTATTGTCTGTGTGATGAACCAGTTAATCGGCATTTTAGTATTTATTTCTCCTTGTAAATTCTTAGGGAAGAGGGGGAGGGGCAAGGAGGAGAGAGAGATCACAGCCGGATGATGAGAGACGGTGTTGTAGGTGGGAAGGATAGTGCTGGCTTCGTGGACCTGAGTGGAAGAGAGCTGAGCTGCGGCCAGCCAGGCAGACAGGGAAGGACCAAGCATAGGCTGCTTTCGTGTCTTTGACTAAGGAGTCTGTTGTGTGATGGATGATAACTGGTGACTGCAGCAGGCAGAAGGGGGGGACAGAGAGGATCTTGTTGACTGCACTCAGATCCTTCGGCAGGTGGCTTCTGCAGACAGTGTCACCTGAGCCTAAGAAACCACCTGGCTGGACCTGAGTTTGGAAATGCAGAGCAGGAAAGGTGGAGGTGATCTGTCAGACACAGACCAGCAAGCAGTAGGGCCCTAGCTGTTGACAGGGAAGGATCTCTTGAAGATGCTGTAAATACCTTCCCTCCAATGCAGAAGCCAGATGTCTCCTTTAGAGTCTCTAGTGACCCTGCTGTCTTGGCTGACAGTCAGTATTGAGTAAAAAAAAAAAAAAAATCAAAGTCATGGGACACTAAAGATCAATCATCTCTTCAATGGAATGTTCCAGTAGTAGGCTCTCCATGCTGGTCATCCCCTGGTGAGCCTGTGCAGCCCCTTAGCATGCCGTAGTCATGCTCAGTTTACATGTTGGAAGCAAATGGAGTAAGTCACCTTTAGGTGGCACTGGGAAAGTTGCCAGGTAAGCTATTTTGAAAAGTGAGTACAAGAGGAGGAATTGCTTTATTAACCTTTTGGATCTATTCTTGCTCAGCACCCTCAGCTTGTGGAGTAATTAGCTATGGAAGTGCTAAACATGTTTTGAGCGTAAGTCATAAAAATTTACTTCTGTTGAAGCTCTGAGAGAGTAAAAGGCTGAATTCCTTTCTTTCCAGTTCAAGAATCTTGGCCTCCATTCACCTAAGTGTGTTAAGTTCATCCTCCAGGAAACCTCTCTCGGCACACGGTGGATGTTCTTTGTATTCCTTTCTATTTATTCCTATGAAAGTCTAGGCCTAGCCTATTATAATGGTGGTTGTATAGTCAACCTGAATGTCAGTGCTGAGTTCTGACACTGAGAGCTGGGCCCGGCAGTGTTTAGTGCTCAGTTTTCCAGAACTGTTGACAGACTTCATTGTAGCCTGGAGCATTGATGTTACATAGGAGTAGCACCAGGACCTGGGTAGAGAAGAGAAAATAGAGGTAGTTAGGGACTGTCAACAGCATGACAGAGGGAGGGGCGGAGGAGCAACTGTGAGGAGATGGGCATGTGTAGGACATGAAGAAAAGAAAGGAAAAGCCAAGAACCTGGAGGAGTGGAAGGTGGCCATGCCACAAAACGTTTAGGACATTGACCCTTGGCTTGAGAGCAGTGAGACTGTTGAAGGACTTTTATGTAGGAAAGTGATGTGACTGAAATTACCAGCATTTCGGGGGTGGGGGGGTGGCAGTAGTGAGTCTTTATCTATCCCACCTGCCATCTCCCAAATCACAACACAGAGACTTACTATTAATTATGAAAGCTCAGCCGATAGCTTAGACTTGTTTCTAATTAGCTCTTATAACTTAAATTAACCCATTTCTATTCATCTATGTGCTGCCATGTGGCTCATGGCTTGTTACTTCCTCTCCTACACATTATGTTTCCTCCGCGTCTCACTGAAGACTCCCTTCTTCTTCCCAGCACTCTCTCTGCCCTAGAAATCCTGCCTAGCTTTTGGATGTTCAGCTTTTGATTAAACCAATCTGAGTGACACATCTTCACAGTGTACAAAAAGATTATTTCACAGTGTGAGGGGCCGAGGTTGTGAGGGT
>CABHPR010155611.1:53544-72781 GCA_902168415.1 Peromyscus melanophrys | reverse complement strand
TTTTTTTTTTTTTTTCCTTAGTTTTCTTTTCAGATTTAGTTTACAAGGTTATGAATGCCTGGTCTGTCATTTGCTGCCCAGTCTAAGTTTCTGTCCTTTGTAACCCTTTCAGTGAACACTGTATTCCCTCTATTTGGAAGAACTATATAAAACAGCTAAGCAACACATTTGAGAGGCACACAGCAGAAGGAATGGGCAGGTAGGTGGGTGGTAGATGGAGAAGGCAGTTTGAACTTTCTATTGCAAATATTAGTTGCTTTTTGTCTGTTAATTAACTTAGAAATTTTATTGTTAGATTCCTCCAATATATCAGTTATTCTTCTCTGGGGTGACTCTGCCTACCCTACATCCCACCCCACCTTTGGAAACTACTGTAAACATTTCTCATTGTCACAAAAGGTGTGAGGCATACTACTGCCCTCTAGTGGCTGGAGGCTGGGATGTTGTTGAAGATCAATGCTCAAGACCATCTGGGCCAGATGTCCACAGTGCCAAGGCCCATAAAACGGCAGCACTCCTGTTCTCAAGGAATGCGTCCTGATGATAACATCATAAGCAGATAGCACTGTTCCTGCTATGCTGTAACCCTCTGCTAAGGTTCAATAGAAAATTTTAAATGTTTAAGTAGAATTTTAATATCCGAAAAAATTTCATTTAAAAGGTGACAGCATTTAGCACATTAGTATCACTTAATATGATATTCACATTAATATCTCTATATAAATCCAGGAGCACTGACTCAGCTCACAGCTTTCCGTGGATTAGAGAGGTATTGCACAGCCATTGGCTGTATGGTTCTCTCTTGATGTCTTGTTTAGACTAACATTCTATTTAGATTTTGCTTCTCATTCAGCTCTCTTCTGAGGTACTGCTAGAGGCCCTGTAGAGTGCTTTGCAACACTGATTTAGAATATTCCATGTATAACCCACTTACATAGTAGATGAAGCTAAGAATATAAACAAGATTAATTTCCAATCTGCCTGTTTTTCTAAGCTAGAATACTACTTAGGAAACACTTAATTTGGTTTTCTGGTCACTGGATGTAAGACTTATTTCTTTCAAAACTGGATCTTCAATAAATGGACTGAGCTGAAAGCAAAATCATCTGGACCTGTGTCAGGTGTCCTCCTAGAAGACAAAAAGATTCTTGAGATATGACTGCCATCTTCCCAACCCAACACAGACGTATGTTAAGGGCATTATGCTGAATGAATTAAGGTAGTCACTAAAGGCCAGATACTGTATGACTCCACTTATATAAGTTCCTAGAGTGGTTAAGCTCATACAGACTAAAGTGGAACGGAAGTTGTCGGCTGAGATGGGGAAGAGGTAAGGCACGGACTCAGTGTTCAACAGTCCAGTGTTTTGATATAAAATTCTGGAACAGGTGGTAGCAATGATTATACAATGTAAGTGAACGTAATGCCAATAAACCATACATCTTAAAATGGTTAACATGTTTAACTTTATGATGTGCCTTTTACCATGATTAAATTAAAAAAAAATCGAAAGACGAAAGGGACACATGAGCGAAAAGAGTCAAAAAGCATCTGAACACAGTGGGACATCATGGTCTTTGAAAGGAACAGAATACACTTTTTGGTTCTGGCATTTGTCACTTGAGTGATCTGGGGCAAGTTACGGATGCTTCTTTATTAAGGATGATTTATGCCCTGATAAATCCATCACAAATCAAAAGTCCACACACGGCTAATGCATACAATATACTATTCGGACTGAACAAGCTAATTTAACGTACGGTACACATGCTCAGGATGTTGAGAATTACCCTACAGCTGGGCAAGGTCATCTAATGCAAAGCCTACAGTATACCAATGTGCGGAATTACTAACGTTATGTATTGGAAACCAATGTCGAACAAATTCCAGCAACAGAACTGTAGAGTCTCAGCTGGTCATCCAAGGGATGGAATGGCTGATTGAAGCTGGGCTACTGTGTCCTAGCATCACTATAAGGTGCTAGTACACATTGCTGACCCAGGAAAAGGTCAAACTTACAAGTTCAGTTTCTCTTGAATGGGTGTCAATTCTTCACAACCATAAGGTTGGAACGCTACAGGGAGAGCTATTAGTATGTTAAGCTGGGGAGTGTCTGCACTGAGCACTGAGCACTTGTATTTTCACCCGCAGTCTTCATAAGAGGACATGGGAGACATTCAACTTCACAGCAGAAATTTTGAAACAGACATGGGAATAAAACAGCAAATACAGAAAAGACAATAGACTACCAAGAACAAATTTGACATCACTCCTTATAAAATCTGACTTAATTTGAGAAAACTGAAAATATATCTTGGATACCAATGACAACTGGCTCTTGAAGTTATTTGAGCACCAGAGAATTTGGAAGCTATTTAAAAGACTATATGTAATTCAAATAAAGTACAAAATTCTCCGTTGCATAAAATGACATTTTCCTGGATAGTTTGATAGGTACAATGAAACCAAAGATTTAGGAATGTTTAAAAACCTTAATCATGCCATTCATTAACTTACATTTCCTGTGAATTAGTAAGAGTGATTCCCATGGAACATTCTGACCACTGACTGCATAGAAGACAACTTTAGAACCACTGTCTATGACTTTTAAAGTATTTTCAGTCAAATGTGGACCAGGTGTGGATCACATGTGTCTCAGGAAAGCTATGAATGTAGCCTAACATAAAATCTTCAACTTACTTAATATTGTGGGATATTTTTTTGGAAATTGATCACATGATACTTAAGCATAAACTCTATAGGTAACAATGTGGTTTTGCAAAGTTGAAAGGTCGGACATGCCTGGATCATTAATTAACCATTAAAAAAAAATAAACCTAAAATCTGGAAGGCATTTCCATGGATTGTGCACTGAATTATTCTTTAAAAACATTCATTTTAAATATTTCATTGATGTGTGTGTGTGTGTGTGTGTGTGTGTGTGTGTGTGTGTGTGTGTGTGTGTGTAAGCTGCACTCAGGGTCAGAGCACAACCTGCAGGAGATGGCTGTCTTCTTCCACCATGTGCGTCTTAGGGTTGAGCAGAGGTGGTTGAACTTGAATCAATTACACTCACTGGTCAATCTCACCAGCCCCTGATGGATTCTTCTAAGTCCTTAGAAGACTATGGGGAGTTTGAGGAAGTATGATCATGAATTCAAATGGTCTGCATGGTAAGAATGAGGCAAGCATGGGCTGCTCAATGAGAGCTGTATCAAAAAAAAAAAAGGAAAGAAAGAAAAACACAAAATAAAAACTACCTGGGCAATGGATCCTGCTGAGCTTCTATTTATCCTTGGATTTTCTGTTTGCATAGAAAGCAGCAATGGTAGTTACTTAGTGAAGAGCCTTTCCTTAGAAACACTGCCCTGGTTCTCTCTCTGGTTGCCGGAGGTGGAACAGTACAGCTGCGGCTTCCATCATCCCAGAGAGGCAAAGGGAAGCACGGCAGACCCTCACCCAAGCCATGCTCTACCTGAGCGGACACTGGGTTAGCACAGACAGAGAGCACCAGCCTGGGAAAGAATGGGGGCTTTGCCCAACCAAGAGAAGGGGCATGAAGCTGTCACAGAACTCCAGGCCTCTTCTCAATGAAAGCAAAGGCTCAGTGGAACACACACACAGTTTCCAGGCCACTTGCTTTTCAAGAAAAGCTCCAATAAATATGACTAAGCCATGTCAGAATTATGATACAGGCTGCTAGAAGACAGGGATGTTCCCCAGGGTAGCCTCAGGAGGCAGCCTCCTGGAGCTGCTGTCACAGCCCTTCTGTGAGGACTCATGACACAGGTCTAGGTGTAGAGGCTGGATGGATATGCTGCTTACTGTTTGAAGATCTGACCATCGAGAGAAGGAGGCCTGCCTCATATGCCAAAGGATGCAAGAATATCCAGCAACAAGAGAAAGCAATATTGCATAATCCTTCAGCTTCTCAAATTATTATAATTATAACCAGAGATAATGACATAATGGTGGCAAGGCACACTTAATAGCTATAATTTTGTCACACAATTACCACCAATCTTAACAAGGCTAGTTACGACTCTATACACCTAGTCTTCCACCTAAAAATCCTACAGATAAAAATGTCAGTGGGCTTCGCTAGAATGTTCTGAACTGGGAGAAAGTTAGAACATGATTCTGATTTTCATCCAAGGGAACTTCATGAAGACAAGTCCAGCTCACTCAGGAAGGACTGATTCTGTGGAAGCTGTGGAAATCCTTTAGATTTGCTGCTACTGCCCAACACTTAAGCTCAAGATCATTGCCCTAGGGAGACTCTTAGTGTCTGAGGATGCCATGCTGAGGTGACCTATGAGGCATTTCATCAGGCTAAGTGGAACACAGGAAGGGGTTCAGAGCTCCGAAACAATAAAACCCAACCTTTGTAAATTCTGATCTACTGAGGTCCCCTGTGTGGAAATTCTGGCACATGGATAACTCCCTTATCACCCGCCTCTGCTCCTTCTTTCCTCATAATACACTGACAGAAGAATACCCCCCTCCCCACTGTCCCCGGCATCTCATTGTTCTGGAAGCCGGGGCACTTGTGTTCTTGCTATGACTACTGCTAACTAGCTTTAATCATACCAAAACATTTCACTTACGGCCTCAGTTTATCCATGTGCATAATGTTTGGAAATGGATAAGGCGGACTCAAGGACTCTTTTCAGCACTAACATTCTCTTAATTCTTTGAGTGAAACTCCTGGTTATGATGAGTTCATTCTTTATATGACAAGATACAGTAAGCAAACTTTCATCGAAGCCATGGGCAGTGTCTGCCATTTTGCTCAATGTCAAATGTGAGTACAATAAAAACTGCCTAACTCCACAGAGAACCCTCTTTCTAATTAGGATTAAAACGGGCACTCCACGGTACAGCCAGGCCTGTAGCGTTTTCTCTCTGTCCTTTCTGCTGGGCCACCAGAGGAATGCCTCACCTGGTCACATCACATCAGTCCTTTGTCCCCTCTGTGCCTCTCCCTGTCACTTCTGCCTTCCCGCTCGAGATTCTAGGTTATCAATGGCAGAAGTGACTGTGACACACACAAGAACATGCCAGAGAAAGGGAAAGCGGGGATGGAGAGAAACGCTCACAGGCCTGTGCTGGTTAGTGTACGTCTACTCGACACAAACTAGACTTACCTGGGAAGAGGGGATCTCAACGAGCTATTGCTTCCATCAGATTGGCCTGAGGGCAGCACTGTGGGGACATTTTCTTGGTTAATGGTTGATGAGGAAGGGCCATCCCACTACTGATGTTTTAGCTCTGAGCGGGTGGTAGTGGGTTGTACATGAAAGCAAGCTGAGCAAGCCACGGAGAGCAAACGAACAAGTAAGCAGGACTCCTCCAGGGCCTCTTCTTCAGGTTGTGCCCTGAATTCCTGCCTTGACTTCTCTTATGATACTGTGAAGTGTAGGATGAAATAAACCCTTTCCTCCCCAAGTTGATTACGGGCAGTATTTTATCACAGCTAGAACTAGAGCAGAGCCGTAGGATGAGATGTCAGCCCTGAACCCACTTTCTGCTATCAGGACTGGTACAGGAGAAGGGTGAGAAACACATGTTGGGGAGAGAGTGGTGTTACACCAACGGGGTCACACATACTATCCTGGTGTCTTTAACTTGCCAAGCTGCTCAGATGTAAAATGTTACTATTCTGCAACAAGCAAACCTCGGGGGAAACACTCTTGCCTGTATCCTCAAATCAGTCCCCATGTGCTCCATGCCTTCACCAGCCACGGCCCCAAAACCCTCCAGGTGCTAATTCATCATTTCCTGACTCTGTAAAGCCCCTGAGTTTATACTTTAGGTGACAAGAACCATTGCTGATGTTACAGAAGAGCTGGCCTCACTCCCTGGAATCTACAGGACAGACGAACCCCTTCTGCAGCAGCCAGACACAAAGTTAACTATGGCTCAGATGTATGGAGTGCATGTACCACATAGAGCTCTGTAACTGTGGGTCTGAGCACATCCCTACGGGTGGTTGTAATACTTAGACTCACATTAACAGGCTTTGTTATTCCCAGTTTACATATGAAGAAACTCAGGATTAACAAATGTGGTGGTTTGAATAAGAATATCCCTCAGAGGCTCATATATTTGAATGCTTAGTCATCGGGAGTGGCACAATTTGAGAAGGATTACCAAGTGTGGCCTTGCTGGAAGAAGTGTGCCATTGGGAGTGGGCTTTGAGGTTTCATAACTCATGTCAGGTCTAGTTTCTGTCTCTTGGCCAGAATGGCACCACATTCCCCACCACAACGATAATAAACTAAACCTCTGAAACTGTAAGCAAGTCCCCAGTTAAATACTGTCTTTATGTGAGTTGCCTTGGTCATGGTGTCTTTTCACAGCAATAGAACAGTGACTAACGCGATGTGGGTGTCAAGTTGTCTAAAGTCACACCAACTAAGAAAGCAAGGATTTGAACTCAGGTCACGTTAGTTCAGTGTTTGTAATCTGCTTTTATGAAAATACATAATGTTAAAATCTAAAGTAAGACCTCAGGATATACCTCCCCATGTACAGTCACTGCTCCTCGAATCCTACTAAGAAAGACTGGTTTATAAAGCCTCTGGAGGCTGACCTCAGCAGCTTCCACATCATTTACTGCTTCACGGGAAAAGGATTTCCAACTTCCCAGCAATTCATTCAACAATCAGATGCTTAGGACACAATCCCTGCTCACCACAGGTGGAAATTGCCTGTGGAGGGTAGCTACATGCATGTGTGCATTCTATCCACCCCTGGGTAGGAAGAGCTGTAGATACACCCTGTACAACAGGGTCGCACATACTATACTGATGCCTTTAACTTGCCAAGTTGCTCTGATAGAAAATGCTACTATTCAACCACAAGCAAACCACAGGAAGAACATCCCACCTGGTTGACAGTGGTCTTCTTGTATGACTTCAGAGGGGAGGGCTCTGGTAACTATCTGTGAATAAAGACTCACTGTAACGGAAATGGAACAGGGGCTAATTTTGTGGGACAGATCTGTGATTCTGGTGGGGAGGGAAAAAGTGGGTGAGAATATTTAGTTGTAAATGATTTAGCATTTACAGCTTTCTTATTTGAAAATTCAAAGACTTAATGCATCTTCTAAAAACAAAGCAACAAAAAGTACTATGAATTTGTGACAGATTAAAAATTATTTTCTTCTTAATGTAATTATTTTAGCATGACTTTCACATAACTTCCTACTTGGAACCTTGGGGGATGCAGAAAAACACATCTTATAAGTTGCAGAGGTATGTAGAGAGGGACTGTTTGTACAGCAGTATATTGAGAAAATGAATGGCTATGTGCCCATTCAACTCTCATTGGTCACTAATGCCAGTGTGCGCTTTCCTGGCTACTGGCCAGTGCTGTGTCAGGTTTCAGGCAGTGATGCTGGTCTGCGAGAGTCATGAGGTCACAGGCTCTTAGCAGAGCTCTACTGTAGTTTGGAATGGCCCCTTAGAGATGTGGGATAATTCCCAAAGCCCACACAACTTAGCTAGTCCTTAGAGTAGTAACTGATTTCCACTTGCTGGTGGTACACTTATCCACCAGTTCACATTTATTCAGCTCTGAATCCAAGCTGGTCATGAGCTCACTTACAGTCCTAAAGTAGGGCCTGCTGCAGGTGATCTCAGACTCACCAGCTGCTTCTGGCACTTGAATTATCACCTTGCAAGTACAGCCTGACCCTATCTTGTAGACAATAATATACATCAAAGACTATACATCACAGTCTTGCCAGTCAACTAGCTGAAGGTCTGGTTGTCTACCCAGGTACACAATGTGAGCAAGCAAGGAGTTCTGTCGCAGAATGTCTGATCACACTGTGAACCCTGAGACTACAGCATTCACTGGAAAAACCTGTTTCTAGTTGTGGTGTGGCTCAGCCCCAGGACACACCTTTCATTCAAGAGCTTTCTACTTGAATATTACAAATAGGATTGAATAGAGTCAACCACAAGCCGAGAGGCAGAGCAGGCAACCAGCTGGCAGGAAGTGAACATAGGATTATTAAGAAGAAACAGCGAGTAGGAGGGAGTCAGGAGGATGGAGACAGAGAGGAACAGGAAGTAGAAGGGAGGGACATCAGTTTGAGCAGTCTGGTTTGGGACGGCATAGGAGAAGGCAGCAGGTTGCTGGGAGTCAGCAGCGTTCGATTGTAACCTCCAGCTCACTCCTGCAGTCTGAGAAGCCTCATTCCAGTCTCTCTGCTCTCTCTAAACCCTGCCCACTCAGAGACTCTCCAAAGTGAAGGCACCAAAAAGCCCAGTTCCGCATGCTTGGCGGCCAACACTTCACTCTCTGGTGACAACAGCCTGCAGGTTCTCTGCTTTGGCTCCTTGAAGCATTTGCTCCTTCTTCAGTCTCAGCTCCCCACCCTCTCTTGCCATCTCTCTACTTCAGCCGCCCTTCTTTCTCCTGCCCTGACCAACTTGGAACCGTCCAGTAGCTTCTCCAGAGGCCAGAGATTTGGCTAGCCTGACCTTTCCCAACCTGGCCTGGCTCAGCAATCACTGCCACTGCCTCGTTTCTGCTGTCTTCTGTTTTTCTCTTTGTGTTACCAGTTCAGCATACATTACTAAGCACAGGCAAGGGGAAGTTTTATCTATCTACCTATCTATCTATCTATCTATCTATCTATCTATCTATCTATCTATCTATTTATTTATTTTACTGGACTTGACATTACAATACCAGGCGAAGCTCAGAGGAGTGCATTCCAGTTGGTGGAATGAACCAAAGAGCCTTGCTTAGGTTTGGACCAGTCACAGCCCTGCCTCTTAGCACCAGTCACTGCTGTCCTGCTGCTAGACAGCCAGGAAAAGTGCTCCCCTCAGCGGTCTGGGAAGAAATGGTTGCAGGGACTCCCAGAGTTCATTTAAGCCTGAGATAGCAAAGTCTGGTACAAATTGATGGCTTTCAGGGGATGAGGTAACCAGCTGTGGGCATCACTTCGCTTTTTTAAGGCATCTAAATAGTGTTCCAGACAGATGGTGCTGGTAAAAGTACTTCGGCTGGCTATACGACTAACAGTCCTTTTGTTCAAGGCAACTATGGCAGGAAAAGGGTCCAATAAAAGCCAAGTAGGGAGTCACATTCTCCATCCCCACCATTTTCACTTATTTACAGGTAAGTGGGCAAGACAGGAGTACTTACAGTGAGAATTTAAAGTATTTGTCATTAATATTAATAGTGACTTTAACAGTGCTTTTCCAGTGACCCAGGAAGACGTGGGCCCCCCTCATCTGTCTCAGCAAGCTGTGGGCTTGGGCCTAGGAATACAGTTTAAGTCACCATGCCTAGGACAGAGCCTATTGATGACTATCTGTTAATACAAAAGACATATCGGCTAGCAAGTTCTTCTGAAATGGAAGACTTTGCAGATGTCAAGTTTATAATTTAAAATGGTATCAGCCTGGGTAGGTCCTGAAATCTGGCAATGTCCATGTCACATAAGAAACAAGAAGAGACAGGGGGAGGAGAGGAGACTGAGATAGAGCTTGGAGTTAGGCATCTGCCAGCAATGGAACACCCCAGAATTAAGAGAGAGGGACAAACAATCTCTTTGAACCCTCAGAAGGAGGCAGCCCTGCAAACACCTTGATTTCACACTCTGGCAGAATGACCTTCTGTTGCCTTATGTCAGTTAGCATGTGGCCATTTACAAATCCCCAAAGAAACTAGTACAAACGTCACTATGTTTTTATAGCATAGTCTTCTCAATTGTTATACAGGGATTTTAATAAACCTGACTACCCTAGCAGGGATTATGGTTAGGAATGATGTTATACCTACAGTGCCTAGACCTGGCTGCAGCTGTATCACTGGTATTAAGAACATACTAATGTCAGCACCAAGAAGCAATTGGATGCTACCTCTGAGTGACAGACAATCCTTTGCATTGTGTTTCTCTGCGTCTTCTCAATTATTTCCAAGGAACACACAATCTGACCTTGCAATCAGAAGGCATCTGTAAATCTGAAATGGTGTCTTATGGTGTAGAGGCTGCACATCTTTCAAGCTCACTGTCAGAGAAAGAACTCTGTTTTGTGTTGCAGTGATGGATTATTTAAAGAACTCGAACCCTGGCAGGAATCCCATGGTTCTAGAGAAGCAGAAATCTGCTTATCAAGACCCGAGAATGACAGCAAACAAACTGAGTGGGTAATCTACTCTTTGAGCAGGCCAGATGTGAGGCTCTGAAAAACCACTGTCTGACACCCAGCACAAGGAAGCCTGACTTCTCCCAGTGTGTGCTTGTTTTGACATGCAGTCCTTGTACAACTGATCACAGGACGAAGCTCCCAGTTTTCATTTGAAAGCCTTTGTATTCTAAGTCTTTACAGACTGTCTGCTACTCAGTTCTGGTATCTGTACTTCAGGCAGCATACAGCATGTTAGCTAAGTCAACCCATTTCTCTTATGCAAAGCATTATTTTGCCAGTGAGATACTAAACCCATTCTAAGACCACTGAGTTAAGGGTTAAGATGACAATGACCCCAGGCTAGGCACTTATGACAGCAGGGATGGAGGAATGCTGACAGGCAGCCAGTGAGGAGCAAGGGTCTCCATGCTCCCAGCTCTCTGCAGAATCAGTGCCTGGTAATCAGTAGATGGGTGGTGGACACTTTTTAATAATGACTGAATTTGCAAAGTGGACCACCTGCAAATTACTGCTGTTAGCAGCTCCTTAAAGTCACATGAACTAGAGTGTGACTTAGCTCAGGAGAAATTGATGGGCTACAAGTTAATATCCTATCCAGAGTCCTCTAGGTTAACTGTGTGACCTCTGTTTGGTGAGGTCTTTTACTTGAAGGGTGGTTTAAGATTCAGGGAGGGGGCTGAGTGGTGGTGGCACATGCCTTTAATCTCAGCACTCTGGAGGCAGAGGGTGGCAGATCTCTGTGAGTTGAAGGCCAGCCTGATCTACAGAGTGAGTTCCAGGACAGCCAGGGCTACCCTGCCTCAAAAGCCAAAAAACGATTCCAGGATGGGGTGGCATGGCCATCCTTAAGCGTGGCCATGAGAGACTGGAGTGTCTGAAGCAAAGAATCACGTAGATGGGCAATGCCAGGGAAGTCACCAAACATTCTGAGTTCCCAGAGACTTCTTGGCTATACCTTTGGCTCTACCCACCTGCTCCCCTGCCTGTCTGCCACGGCCATTCTTCAAAGTGAGCTTTCTTCAAGACAAGGATCAGTTCCATACTTTCCTACCTGGGCCTAATGGGATTTTGAATGGAGTAATTTTACTACAAGTAGGTACAAGCAGAATAGACATGAGGAAGGAAGGGAGGAAGGAAGGAAGGGAGGGAGGGAGGAAGGAAGAAAGGGAGGGAGGGAGGGAGGGAGGGAGGGAGGGAGGAAGGAAGGAAGGAAGGAGAGAAAGAGGACTGGAGGGAGGAACGAGGGAAAGAGTAAGAGACAGAACACGCATGGAAATGCGTGAAAGCCACAAGACAAGTTCTAAAACACTAGCTGGTATTCAGGAGCGAGACCAGATATTTCTATTCACTTCCTTGTGCTGGGGTCCATCTCTGCTTCCCACAGCATCCTACCCAATGGAATGAGAGACACCGAAGCCCATACTGAATTTCCAAAGGCTTTACAAGACATCTTCGTGGCTTCTTCTCATTTCTGTCACCACTCAGTTGTCTGTCAAGCTGCCTCTCAAAGGTCCGCCTCCATATTTGACTTTGCTCCTGAATGGTAGGCCTCTGTTCCAGTTCCAGCCAGCTCCTTTATATAAACCATGATCAAACACTAAATTCATTTTCCTTTCTCTAAACTTGCCTCACACATTTCCAGCAGTCAATACTTGTCTAGGCACCACCACCTTCCTGCTGAAGATGGAAAGTGGTGCCATTGTGGACTCCTGTTGCCACACTCTGAGGATTCTGGAGACAATCCTCCTCACGTCTCCTGCTTTTTACTCCCCGTTGTTTCCCAGCTCCCAGTTTTCACTCTTCGTCTTCACTTTGGGATATTTCCATGTCAGCTACAGCTGCTCCCATCTCCTCCCTTCAGACAGTAACTCCTGACGCAGACTGAGCCGTGAGTCCGGTCAGAAGCCTTCTTCCTATGACTCGGCCTTGGCCACACTCACTCTCCCACCTTCCTCTGCATGTGGTCTCTACTCTTGGCTGCAGAACCACACAGTGTTCCTCAGAGTTGGCACCGTTGACTTCGTAGATGTTTTGGAATGTGTTCTCTCAGCTTTCAGTAAGTATAACCTTCCTGTCTAAAAACAAACATGCTAACTAAACCACCAAAACACTACCCAAGATTCCCAAACCTGAGGGGCAGGTGAGGTCCTGGCCAATGACCCATTTGTAACCTTTGACCTGTGCTCCTCTTGGGCTATGTACGTTGGTTTTCCTACAATCTCCCTGATCATGTATGTCTGGGAGAGGAAAGCCCCAGGTGATCACTGTATGCTCCATAACATTTGTCTCATCCTCCATTCTGTCCCCTGTAAGAGACAATAAGGACTGTAAAAGATAGCATCTTGGTTTCCCATCTCTAGGAGTTTCCATTTCAGCATGGTCATCAGGCTAACGGACATTAACAGCAATGATAGTTGGCCAGGGACCACTGAGGCCCACACTGTGCACGTGGCCTAAGATGTCAGACTGCAGGTCTTATTTTTATGAGCTGAAATTGGATCTTAGTAATTATTATACTTTGGATAGATAAAAAGACTTCTAAGGCAAAGAAGTATCTAGAAAATTCCTCACAAAAGACAGAGCTTGTGAGGCTCCATCAATGTGGCTTGTTCACAAGAGGGCGAATCAGCTGCTGTGATTAGAAAGGGAGAAGCACTTCATGGAATCCTAACGTTTGCTGTGGCCTTGCGGATGCCAGGAGGAGGATTAAGTGCTTCTCGGGATCATTCCCTTTAATCCATGCCACGACGCTGCAAAGTTGGTGTTACTGCCAGTGTTATAAGCCAGGAAGCTGAGATTTAAGGAGATGAAGTGACTGGTCAAGATCACACAGTGACAGAAATGGTTCAGAAAGTGGTAGTCACTCACCGAACCATGCTGTCACACGAACGTCACAGAGCAGAGCACAAACACCACAGGGTGAGTTCTTCGAGGGGGCAGACTTCCTGTACGTGTGCACAACTCAAGCTGGGGAAACTTAAGTGCAGTGCAGAGTGTGGGGAGCTCAAGGCAAGGGAATTGACTCTGAGTGCAAGGCTGTCCACCCAGAAGAAACAAGGAGGCTGGGCAGGCAGATGAGAGGTCTGGGGTAATGACAGACGCCTGCCCTGACTTCAAATGACATCTCTCCCCTTCCAGAAAACACAAAGGTCACAGAGTGGAATCTGGATGCAAATCACCTCATTCCTGCCTACTTCAGCTACAAAGGAAGGGACCCATCCCACTGAATACAGACTTTCTGTAAGGAACACCTGCTGTTGAGTGATGGGTGAGAAAGACAAATGACAAAGGAAATATACCTGGTCTCATTGGCACACCGGATCTTGCAGCCTTCCTTGGGAATCACCAACCCTAGATGCATGCGGAGCCTGCAGTTTGTGGGTCCTGTGTGTGGCCACACATGAGTTCCAGGGTGCATGATGGAATATTTGATCTGCACAGAAAGTATGACACCCAATCATCCACTTACCAAGGTGTGGAGAAGCCGCAGAGTCAGCATCAATGCACAGGAGAGTCTCTGTAACCCTTGGGGTTTACAGTCATATCCTATTTCTTTGTAAAAAACTAAAAAAACAAACACTCTCATTTTCCACGAAGTGACACAGCATTCAACATTTTCACCTTCAAATTTTGGCATCAACCATATGAAATTATGTTTCATTAAAAAGTTTATGGAAAAAGAGACATCCATTGTGCCAAGGGAAAGAATTGTGATTTTGAAAAGGTCAGTTCCACCTCCTTTCCGACAACACACTGTGTTCTTCCCATCTCTGAAAACACCCTTTGTACCTGTCCTCTCCTGCATCCTGTTGTCTCAGAGAACTTTTCTAGTAAAGCACAGGTCTTAGGGGCTCCTTTACAGGCATTCTCATTTTTCCTTCCTAGAATAAAACATGATAAAATGATTTTGAGAAGCAAATCACAGTTGCCATGGTGCATCTGTGGTCTCAGATACTCTGGAAGTTAATTAGGAGGATCACTTGAGTCTAAGAGTTCAAGACTAACTTGATAAACTTAGTGAGACCCTACTGAACTGTTGGGGACCAGCTTTGACCTGTCAAAGAATTCTTGTGGGGAGGAGTGAGGAATGAGGAAGTATTAGATAGAAATATAGATGGAAAAGAAAAAAAATATAGATGGAGACACAGGAAAACTTCAGGAGGGCCCTGGGTCAATAGCCAGTCACCTAGACTTCATCCATGATGGGCATTTTATACATCAGCAAGGGGAGGGGCAAAAGACCCCCCCCCCCAAGGTCAAGCAAGTGTAGTCCCTTCAAAACACCTGGTAACCACGTCCTTGGCCAAATCATCCCATTATGCAGCCCTGCTGGGTAAAGCAATCTCAGCCCTTCTGACCTTGAGTAAGGCCTTAGTAGGGAGCCTCTGTGGGCCCCCACACTGAACACACACACACACACACACACACACACACACACACACACACACACCAAAACACAAACTACAGTGTAACTTTATCTCATACCATTTGGACCACATGTGCTTGTATAATCACCTTCACCGTAGAAATGTGAAGGTCAAGATAAAGACAGAGGCTGATGTCACAGGGCCCTTAAATGTGCAAAAGAGAGAGAGGAGACTCAGTGATTCAGATATAAAAGACTGAGCAGCTATTGCCAGCTCTGGAGATTGAATGGCAGATTCAAGATTCTGAAGCCTGTTGCAGGATTAACAATTTGGTTTTAGCCAGTGAAGCCCCCTGCAGGCTTCTGAGCCACACTTTCAAGTCACTGGTTTCTGCCAATTTGTTATAGTACACTTTGGAAAGAAAAATGCCTTATTGTCTATACCTAACCTAAAATGCATTTCTAAGAGATACCAAAACATTTGAGGTTGGAATTTAGTCTACTTTTCAATGTATAAAGAATCTTTAAATGTTGATAAAGTGACATTTAAATAAACAGGGTGAGAATCTTTGAGTGAAATTTTTTTTATGAGTAATTGGATCAAGAATGCAGATTTCTGGGGCATCCTCTTCAGCATCCTGGATCATGTAAAATTTCTCCACACTCTTCTTGGGAATATGTGCTTAGAATGTATGCAGTACAACCTGCTCTCATAGAGGAGGAAAATAGTGAATTTATTTTTTAATGACAGAAATTTTTCTTTTCCTATTCAAAACTCCTATAAAAGAAGTTACATCTAAAGAAGAGTTTGACTTTAACCTTAATATGCATCAAGATAATCTTATGCTGAGAACAAAATGAACTCTAAGAGATATAACACCATGACTTCTGCCTCAGTCAAGTGGCCCACTAGACTTAGGAAACAGCTTATGCAGTTTCATTAGCTTTTTGCAGACGAACTCTTGGCTTCTTAATTGAGTACACCACTAGTTGTTCTTTTTAGTTAGTAATAATGTATCCCAACTATTCACATCAGTTTGGACGACTAACATCATAATGCAATTTTTAGCCCTGGCTTTCCAGGGCATCTGTGAGCAAAGTTCGGGGAGGGTTGGCAGGAGACCCTCAGCTATGGCCTGTGCTGCTCAGGCTGGGGCTGGGTGAAGCCTGGTAGCTGGAAAAGCCACCAGAGCAGCCGGGTGTCCTGCAGCACACTGGTGAGCTTGTTCAGCACCTGACTGGTCATTGTGTCAGAGCTACCAGATGGATCCTGTCGTCAGGACTTTGCCTGGTAGGTCTGGGTTAGAGATCTGTAGGCACATAAAAAGTGAGGACCCCTAACCTAAATATCCACAATCTGATACTAATTGAGCATTCTGTGTATAGTGTTCAAATGATCTCAGGTCTAGACCATGCTTTGATCATAAACATTCAACTGGCAAAGTCCACGCCAATATTCACCAGATCTGAAAAACTCTGAAACCTGAAATATTTCTGATCTCAAGTATTAGGGATATACCTTGTATATCTCCTACAGTTGGAAAATACAGATTCTCTCTCAGGATAAGATTGTGTGGTAGTGGTTCAACATCTGTGGCTTGCAACCTGTTTTAAGTATCCACTTGTGATTAGTCTACCAAACACAAAATTCCCACAGTGCTCACCATGGTCAGCTGCTTAGAGTGATGTATGATGTACCCAGGAAGGCGGGCACTCAGGTTTATTATATGGAGGACAAACTGACACACAGAGGGGTCACACAGTAAATGAAAGAGCAGAGAATTGGGAATTCCAATCCAGCTGCTTGGACCCAACATCTAGGCGTTTAGATAGGCCTGTGATGGCTATTTTGGTTATCTACATCTGGAATTAACTATAACCCCCAAATGGCTAGGGACACCTGTGAGGGATTTTTGCTTAATTAGATCATTTGAAGTGGGAAGATCCACTTCTGATCTGGATCTTTGAGATGGGAAGATACACCTTTAATATAGATCTTTTGAGATGGGAGTATCCAACTCTACTCTGGGCACACCTTCTGCTGGCAGCCTGTGTAGAGGACATGGAAGAGGGAGGTTCTCTCTTTGCATGCCTGCTCTCACCTGTTGCACAAATCCTAAATGGTCTTATAATAAAAATCCCAAGCCAGATATCAGGGTGAAAGCCAAATGATCAGAGAAGAAGAGCAAATCACAGCCACCCCCTCTTATCTCACCAACTCCTCAGCCTGCCAGAGCCTCTGCAAGAAAGCGAATTCCTGTCTCCGCCCCCCTTATATTCCTTTCTCTCAACCTTCCTAGTGCTGGGATTAAAGGTGTGCGCCACCACTGCCTAGCTGCTTCTCTTTTAGACTGGATTAATCTCATGTAGCCCAGTGGGTCCTTGAATTCGCAGAAATCCAGATGGACCTCTGCCTCTGCCTCCTGAGTGCTGGGATTAAAGGTGTGTGCCACCACTGCCTGGCCTCTGTGGCTAACTCTGTGTCTGGCTCTGTCCCCTGATCTTTAGGCAAGCCTTAGTTCTTAGATTACAGATGTATCACCACACTCACCTCACTAGCAAGCCCATTCCTCCACTGGCCTACTTCTGTGGGATTCCGGTGTTTACTGAAGACCAGCTGAGACATCCAGCCTTGTGGACTGAACAACATCCAGCTTTGGACCTTCTAACATTGGCAGCCACTATTGGGTTAGCTGGTCCACATCCTATAAGTCATCCTAATAAATCTTCTATCTATCTGTCTGTCTGTCTATCTACCTACCTACCTAGCTATGTATACATACATACAGAGAAAGAGAGAGAGAGAGAGAGAGAGAGAGAGAGAGAGAGAGAGAGAGAGAGAGAGAGAGAAAGATATTGAGATTCTGTAAGTTGACTAATGCAGGCATCAAGACCACCTCTTTACTGCCTGTTACTAATGAGTTCCTATTACACAGCAATACTGCAGAATCATTTCATATATATAATAACTGTGTCCGCTTCTCTGTAGTATTCACTGAGTGATAACTACTCCACACTCAACACAACTATTTCCATTATTCTTTTCAAGGAGATTCAGGATAGAGCAAGAGATAATACATTCAGGACTGTAACCAAGGACTGTGAGTTCCAAGTCCTATGCTTCAAAGCACACACTCTCATTTCGTCACATCACAGGTTACAAGGTGGGAGGCATTCAGTTGGCTCTGTAATTGAAAAAGGAATGTTCATCCATTGGTAAGGCACTTGCTGATGGTTTCATTATTTGTCACGTAAGTTAATTCTCAAAAAGTAGCAAACTTGTTTTCTGTGGGAAAATGATTCAAGGAAGAGATCTAACAGGCAATGCAAATATAAAAGAAAATTGCATGTGACTTTATCAGATATATTCATGGAGCTGGAGACCCGGGTATATTCTTAGGATTCATGTTTCCACAGAGAAGACAAATTTCATTCTTCATGAGAACTCTGATCAATGGGTTGTGGCTACTCAGCACAACAGTGTAAACTATGATTGTTGTTTCCAAGCCCTGTGCATTAAAACGCAGTTTAATTTAATAATTTAATAATCCCATCTCATTATATCCTGGGTCATAAGCAGATTGCAGAGGACTTAAAGCTTCAATCATCTAGAAATGATGGAGGATCCATTAGCACCATTTCCCCTGGGCTCTAGAATAAATATGTGTGGCAGATTTCCTCTGTATTTTAGTCATTATTGGCAATAATTGTTTAATTTGTAAGCAAGACAGATGTTTAATAGTAGTTGCACAGTAATTTATTAGAGTTCTGGGGAGCAAGCACAGAGCCTTGAACATCCCAAGCAAGTGTCTAACACTGACCCAGACCCCTAGTCCTGCAGGTAGCCATTTACAAACTTATTTGTTAAGAAAATACATCATATTTGCCAATTCTATCATTCTTCAATGCTAAAAAGTTGATTATTCTTACAATTATTCTTCTGGTTTTGTGCCTAGCCTTTAATGTCTGGGTTGTCATTTGGACAAAGTGGCAGCCTACAGAATGAGAAGTGATTTTTAAAAACTACACATCTGATAGAGGACTAATGTCCAAAATATATAAAGAACACAAGAAACTAGGTATCAAGAAAACAATCCAATTAAAAAATTGGGGACAGATCAAAACATAATTCTCAATATAGGAAACTCAAGGGTTTGAGAAACAAAGACATGTTCAACATCCTTAGCCATCAGGGAAATGGAAATCAAAACTACTTTGAGATTCCATCTTACATCTGTCAGAAAGGCTAAGATCAAAAACAAAAGTAACAGCTCAAGCTGCAGAGGATGTGGAGTAAGGGAAACACTCCTCCATTGCTGTTGGGAGTGCAAACTCATATGGCCACTATGGAAATCAGGTGGCATTTCCTCAGGAAGAGGGGAATTGGTCTACCTCAAGATCCAGCTTTACATGAGGCCCACTTCACAAGACAGAACCCATACCCAACACTGCTTGGGTGACCAAGAACCTGAGACTAGATAGCTCAGGGACCTGGGGTAAAATCAAGTAAAAAATAAAAACAAAGAAAAAATGTAGTGATAAAGTGACTCCTAATAACACTTGGCTATGCTCATTGATCAGTGCCCTGCTAGGTCATCATCAGAGAAGCTTCCTTCTGCAGCAGACGGGAACAAATACAAACTTACAACCAGGCGAGAGAGAGAGAGAGAGAGAGAGAGAGAGAGAGAGAGAG
>CABHPR010155611.1:32701-53444 GCA_902168415.1 Peromyscus melanophrys | reverse complement strand
CACACACACACACAGACACACACAGACACACACAGACACACACAGTCCTTGGAACACTTAGCCCTAAACAGGAGGTCTCCATCAAATCCCTCCCCTCAGAGCTTAGGGAGCCCTGCAGAAGAGGAGGCAGAAAGAGTCCAAGAGCCGTAGGGGATGGAGGACACCAGGAGAGCAAGGCCCTCTAAATCAACGTGCATAAAGCGAGAGGGAAAATCAGCTTTCTCAAATTCAGTGACACGCAGGGCAGGCCTCACGTTCAGGAGAAGTTGAACAACATATAATGGACTCTAGAGTTGTTTTGTAAGCTTTTATTTGGTCACAGTTTGGTGGGTTTGGGAGGGGGGTTGTTTTGGGTGGTTTTGTCTTTGTATTTTTTTTTTTTGTTTGGTTTTTGAGAAAGAACTTAAAGTTGGTTGGGTGAGGAGGAGGGGAAAATCTGGAAGGACTTGAGGAGGAGAAGAATATGATCAAATACATTTAAATTTAAAGATTGTTTTAAATAATCAAAAATATAATAGAAAAGTTGATAATTTAAAAAGGAATACAAGAGCTGAGGATAGAACTTGGTGGTATATCGTTTGCCTAACATATGTGAAGTTCTGAGGTTAAATCTCTGCAACACCCTTTCTCTTTCTCTTTCTCTCTCTCTACCTCTGTCTCTCTCTGTCTCACTCTCTCTCTCTCTCTACACACACACACACACACACACACACATACAATTATTTTATTCAAAATGGAAATTAGGACATAAATTCAGTCTATTTTAAAACTAATAACTCAAGTGAAAAATTGCACACAGTGTAGATGAAGCATCTTAAATCACATATTCACTAACCTAAAATGTTTATATTAATGAAGAATGTAATGAATTTACTAAGGCCTTCCAATCAAAATGTTTATCAGAACAATTGAAATCAACAGAAAGAACAAGAAGAAGAAAATCATGAATACAGAATTAGAAAACAGCCATAACACACTAAAAAAAACAACTTTATCCTGGGCAGTAGCTCGCACCCGTGCTGACATCATTATGTCCACAGCATCACCTACATTTTACAGCAGCAAATGCAGACCAGAGACACTCCTTTCTAGGACAGTGAGAGACATGCTGGGCTTTCCAGGTACACACACACAGTAGAGGAACAGTCAGTAGTGCACTCTAACAGAGAAGACAAGGACAACTGAAAACACATTTATCAAATACACATACATACGTGTACACACAAATACAGCATGTGTTTAAAAACAACGAGTGCATATCAAAACCCATGGTTTCACGGACAGTCTTGTCAGCAGAAGATTCCTACCCCTTGTCACCTGGTCAGCGCATGTGGAAGAAAATCTAGAAGCCATGGGCTCACCTTGCTGCCACAGTGTGAACTGGCTCCAGTCCCCCTTCTCTCGAAGGTTTTCATCCTCAGGCAGGAAGAGACCCTTGGCTTTATCCATCACCATGAGGCCTTCATCACGGATTAACTTCCAGTTTCTCTCTAAAGACTTCAAGGAAGATTTTAGTTTCACTGAGATGAAATATATGCCTCGCAGAACATCTCATAATGACTTTCAGTTTTCTTATTTCTTTAAGAAAGAAATACAATTCTTGCTTACATTTAGATTACTTATTTTAATTTACTCTTCTCAAGTATATTAAGAGAGAAAGAGGGAGGGAAATGAGATGGGAAGGCACCTTATTACTTGTTAAGAGCACTTGCTAGCTCCTCTTGCAGAAGACCAGGGTTTGGTTCCCTGAACTCACAAGGTGATTCACTGTTAGACCCTAAATTAACCCATAAGCCCCACCTGCCCAAGGACCAGGTAATTTCCTGGAATGCTGGGAGTTGTAGTTCTTAAAAATAACAGCAAAGCCTCATGGGAAAGTACAGTAAACTATGGGTTTTGTCCATAAAAGCCAGGACAACACCTATAGGGGCCACTAAGCTGATAGTTCCAGGGAGTGGTTCTGACCAAATTCCATCTTAGTTGGTAGATACAATTCTAATAAAAACTTGCTTTAATTTGCCAAGATGGTGGAACTGGTTTTTCCCTGCGAATCTTAGGATTAACATCACAACTGTCTTTAACTCAAGTTCCAGGATTTCCCATGCCCTCTGTGGGCATGAGGCAGACATGTAGTACATACACATACTTGCAGGGAAAACACACACACACACACACCCGTACATAAAATAAAAATGAAAGAATAAACCTAGTCTTATAAACTATGAAAATCACTTTCACTCTAATTATTTGTGTTGACTTGCCTAAAGTCTCCTCCCCCCATCCTCACCTCCCTTCTTTTCTCTCTCTCTTTGTCCTCTCTCCAATCTAAGGAAAACATGGATCTTGTTGATAGTGCAATGACTATGTTCCACAGGACTCCAGCATCCACACTGGAATACAGACCACAGACTTAATTCAATGGAGTTCCTTATAGTGATGCCATTTGATGAGGCAAACAGTAGTTAAATATTCAAAGGTATTGGGAAACTGGCCACTGGAGTGGGATGCAAAGTTAGCAACAAAACACAAGTATGTTTAGAATTCAGCCAAACAAACATATCCTCAACTTACTATTCACGAGGCTGCTTTAGCCTCAGCTGGGGCTTGATATGGACAGATTCAGACCCTGCTGGCTGTTGTCACATCACACTGTGCTGTTCCCGGGGACAGGAGTGATGGTGGGGACAGTGGGTAGAAGCAGGCAGGGGTGAGCCGCAGAGCATCATGGAGGTAAAGAGTGAAACCACGGTTTGGGAACGGAAATCCATTGCTCTGTGTTCCACAAAAAGCAGATGGAATAACAGGATAAGGAGCATGGACAAGCAGGAACGCACTCTCTGGATTTCACCAAGAATCTGGGCTCAGGCATACCACATCGTGGGTGGCTTATTAGCAAGCCGGACACTGGAAGTAACAGCACAAACAGCAGCTTTTCCACACAGTGTGCAAACAGTGAGTGCTTTCTGGAAGTGGATTCTTCTGTCTCGTGAACAGTAGTCTATCTTTACCGTTAATCAAGAAAAGTGACCTACTGTTGGGTAAAAAGTCAAAAGATAGAATGATTTTTTTTTTTTTTTTTACCAACCTATGTTCTATGGACTCATGATTTAATGTAGTGAAAAAAAATCTGATTAAATCACGATGACTACACAAGTAGAAAACTCAAAAACAAAACAAAACTAAAATCCCAAAAAACCCACCACCTAACAAAACAGCCCGGCATGAAGCTGCTACCTCATACATAATTTCAAACTGCCTCAAGCATTTCTTCATATAGTGTGCACTGAAATTTGATATGTAAACAGGTTGTAACCTACTCTGGGAACACCTTGGTGACTCTCAGCCAATTACCAGATGCCAACTGTTAAACCACATTCAAATAGGACAGACTCAAGCTGCAACCAATACGGCTACTTGTCTTGCTTCCACTTTTTGAAATTCACTTCCTTTTCTCTGGCTATAAATACAATCAGCTCCTAAGGTAGGGAATTCTCAGAAGTTGAATGCAGACTGCTGCCCAATTCTGGAATCACCAATAAGGCCAACTGAGATCTGGAAGGCTAGATTTGCCATCCTCTCTTTTAACACCAGTGAGCATTTTTATATCATGCAAACACATGGGGGCTCTTAAAATACTGCAGGGCAAGAGATTTTGATTAGAGAATGCTTTGATCATTCTGTTTCTGAGAAACCCATCACCACCTCCTTTCAACCTGCACACTTCCTCCTCCAGACGCCCGTGTGGACAGATGTCAATCACCTGTCCTTGTTCAACACAGTCCAACAACCATTTCTCCTATTTATTCATCCCAAGCCAGCAGTTTAGAGCAAGGAAGTCAAAGGGCACTTCCAATAAAGGGAGACTCAAAAGTCTTTGCTGTGGTAGGTTCCCAGAGTGAGAGAATAGGATGATTTTGTTAAGAATTTCAAGATTCTGGGGAAGAAAAAGTTCACTCGAGGACTTTGCAGTCCGCGCACGTCCTGAACGTACCTAAATTGCCACACTCCTTGGTGTTATTGTAGCTTGTTCAAGTTGCTAGATAAATCTGTTAGATTCTTGTGAATCTGTCATATAGACAAGGAGAGAATTACCTCTCTAACACATGAAATTACTCTCCAAATGATGTTATTGGAGCCTTATAAGGGCAAGCCTTTTCTTTCCCCCACCCCCAGTATTTTAGAAATTCCTTTTATTTCTTTTGAAAGCTGATTTTAAGGGCATAGTTGGGAACAGCTGATCTTTTGTTACTAAAATAGGGCACAAAGTCCTAGGAGAAAATGTTAAAGTGATTGCATCACTCAATATAATTTAAATTTTCTACTAAAGAACAGGCTGTCTTTTTATATAAAATGTCAGCCCCGCACCTTCACCCTCAGCCTCCGTGGGAAATGTTGCCAAGGTACTTTTCCATGGTAGTAATGTTTTTTTTTGTGTGTGTGTTTTTAATTAATTAATTATTTTTACCTGTGTGTGAAGGGGGACGCATACATGTCACAGTGTGCATTAGAAGGTTAGGAGACAATTTGAAGGAGTCCTTTCTCTCCTGCCATGAGGGCCCTGGAAATCAAATTCAAGTCACAGGCTTGGCAGCAATCACCTTTACCTGCTGAGCTATGTAGCCTACCTGGATTTTGTTTTAAAGCCTTCTTTCTGTTCCCTTGTGTGTGGCAGCTGAGATGGGTGACAGCTGCAGCCCAGGAAGCACAAAGCAATGTAGAGGGGTCCTAGCACCTGTGTCCAGACCATGTCTAAAATGCCACGCGTTCCCCATCTTGCCATGGGTGATCTTGGTTGTCAACTTTAGTGGACTGAGAGATGCCTAGCAAACTAGTACAGCACACATCTAGGGAAATCCGTGTGGTAGGGGCATCCATGTGGATACTTCCAGAGACAAGTGGCAGGAAGGCTGGAGGAGTGAGGGGGGAAGACCCGCCCTGAACATGGCTGGTATCATCCAATTGGCTGAGAGCCTACATGGAATTAAAAGCAGGAGGGGAAGGAAGCTGGTTTATGATAGATCTTTTTCTTTCTTTCTTTCTTTCTTTCTTTCTTTCTTTCTTTCTTTCTTTCTTTCTTTCTTTCTTTCTTTCTTTCTTTCTCTTTCTCTCTTTCTTTCTTTCTTTTTTTCTTTCCCTTCCTCCCTTCCTCCCTCCCTCTCTCCCTCCCCTTCTCTCCCCTCCCCTTCCTCCCTCTCTCTTTCCGAGACTATACTTCTCAGCATGCGAGGCTTGCTCCCGCTGCCAATGACACTGGACACCAGACTCCGGCCTTTGAATTCATTTTCACTAGCAACTTGAGCTAGGGGCTTAGACCACAGCCTCCCACACAGCTGCATCCTGTTTGTTCTTCCAGCTTCTAGCACCGAGCAGCAGGTGTTGCTTTCCTCAGCTCCCTAGGCTGCAGGCAGCCAATGTGACACTAACCAGCCTCTGGTCATCTAATAAATCACGCTCTAATCGTATGTATATTCTATTGGTTGTATTCCTTTGCAGACTGCCAAGACTGACCAAGAATCAAGAGCGACAGAGATTTCTATTTATTTCCATTGGAGAACATCAACTTGTTATTTTCTCTTCTGAGTTCAATACTCTGTCACAGAAATTAATGGCTGGCAAGATCTCTACTGTTGCTTTAGGGGAAGTTTTTCTCCTCAGGGAACACAAAATGGCTCTAGGAGTGGCTACTGAGCCGGCAGCCTGCAGGCCTGTGCCCAGCAGAGCCAGTACCCGAAAGCCTCACTCTGTCTCCTCCTCCTCCTCAAACATGCCTAAGGCACCCATGGAAAGAAAGAGAACTTCGGCACAGAAACTATACTGTGGTAAGCAATAGCTTGTCCCCAGAGCCCTCAGGAATCGGGGCTGACATAGGCTCCCATGCACAGTGGTTCCCACAGGCATGCTCAGGAACCATGGAAAAACTTTTAACTATATGCCAAGGAAAAAAGTACACAAAACTCAAACCTGCTTACACTGAGTACACATGTGTGCTAGTCAGTTTGTGGGTACAGCACACACCACTGACTGAGAGGCTTATGAATAACAGAAATCTAGTTTTTTATTTCTGGGCACTCAGGTCAAGGACTTGGAAGATTTGGTGTCTGCAGAAGAGCTATTTCACAGCGGTGCTTTCCACCTAAAAACTCACAAAGACCGCAAAGGGTAAGCAGGAGAATTGTAAGTGCCCAGCTTCATGATCGAATCTCCTTTCAAAATTCCTACCTCTGAATGCCTTCAGCATGGGAATCAGGCGTTCAACATACGAGCACAGCAAGGACACGGCATCCAGACCACGGCAGAGTGTGTTTGTGTGTGTCTGTGTGTGTGTGTGTGGGGGTACATAGTAAGAGAGTAAAAGAGACAATATGCATCTTCTCCACAGTTGTCTGAGATGCACAGAATTTTTTTTAATTATAGCAGAAACTTGGACATAGAGGGAACAATGCCTACACACTTTTCAAGTCTCCTTTGAACTTCTGTAGACCAGGCTGGCCTTGAACTCTCACACTCACAGAGATCCACACGCCTTTGCTTGGGATTAAAGGTGCAAGGCTTCCTTTGAAATATGATCTCTTTGGTCCTGAATTCATCTATTTGATAAAACCAGAAAGAGAAATTAAGTGATCTGTATATCTGAGCTGGTTTCTAGGAAGCCAGCCCATTTGGATGCATGTTGCTTCTTATAGCTATATATGAGCATAGAGGTCTGTTATTACAGGGCTACATGGCTTCATAAACCTTAGATCTACACTTAACTTTTCAGTAAACTCAGCTGCATTCATCGCTCTCCTCATCTACAAATAGACTGAGAATCTCAGGCACTTCTAATCACAGTGTGCCGGTTCGCTTCCACCTAACACTTCGTCTGGCCTGTCCCAGCAGCTTCCTCAAGTCCTCTTCTTTCTGCTCTTCAAAACTGACTTCTGCGAAGTCTTTCTTTTGAAGCTGGGGTCACAGCTCAGTGGCATAAACCATGGATTATATTCTTTGGATCCTCCCTCAAAAAAAAAAAATCTTTTGAGGACAAACTGAAGCCAAACTCATTTTCACTATTCTCTTCACCAACTTTTCACTTCATGAAAAAAAGTCCATGTTTGTTAACTAGTCAGCTATTACAACAGGTCTTACCACGAACATGATGGTCTCTCCACACCCTGAACCACTCACAGCTCATTCTTTTAAATGTTCCTTTGCCTGCTTATATCTAAATAAGATGTGTACATTACTATTCTTGATTAGGAATTATAGACACTATCACTCACCTACGAGGGAAGGTTAGCCACTTAATGATTTGATGGCTTTCTCTTTTTCATCTTGGTGATCATTAATTTCACAAATCTATCACACATCTGGGTAAATTCACATTCAGACTTTATAATATTATGACAATCAGGTATCATTCATACTTGAGTTGTAATGATCACAATTCATTTTCCTTTGGTGGCTTAGTTTTCTAAAGTATGTAACCAATCACTTTATTGTCTCTGATAAAAGTAACTATAAGATCTCTTAATGCCACAGGTGAGTGTGCCTACTCCAATCACCTGAAACCCCAAAGGCATCAAATTCTGGTGCTTTATGAGCAATGACAAGTAGAAAATAACACACCACACAACTTTACTTCATGTGCAAAATTCTACAAAGTATTGTATAAAGTTACCTTCAGCCTATGGGTGCAAAGTGCATCTGAAGCACAAATGAACCTTGTGCTCCTGTCCCCAAGACATCTCATTATAATAACCCCCAAAAGCTGATTCTGAAACACTCCTATCTCCAGGCATTTTGGGTGCAGGATTCCATATTTTGTCAAAAGCCTCATAGAATTTCTCCTTATATTTCCAAGGTAATCATCCCACAGGCCACTTTCATGGTGTGATCCACACCAGCTGCTGCCGGGGTTCTGTGTCCTTGCTTGACCTGGGATCAGTGCTAGGCTCTTCATTATTCCTAGACTACTGGTCTTGAGAGAACACACCACAGGTAAAACTGCATGCCTAAAAATATCGGAGGGTGTGCTGACCCTGATTAAAGGCTAGACTATGTACAATGTATATTTTTTGGTAACTAATCATTTTTTTTCATGGAATATTATTTTAACTGGGCAAAGATGTGTTACATTTGTTTATGGTGTGGAATATTACTTAAACTGTGTAAAGTTATGTTATATTTGTTTAGTGCTGCATTTGTTTAATTATGTAAAGATGTGTTGCTGTTTCACCTTGCCTGCCTAAGGCACCTGATTGGTCTAATAAAGAGCTAAACAGCCAATAGTTAAGCAGGAAAAAGATAGGCAGGGCTGGCAGGGAAAGAGAATAAACAGGAGGAGAGATCTAGACTTAGGAGAGAAGGAGGAGGATGGGAGAATGAAGGAGACGCCCAGGGCCAGAAGCCAGGCAGCCGCCAGCCAGCAGACAAGAGAAGCAGTGAAAGTAAGATGTACAGAAGGAAAGAAAGCAAAAAGCCCCAAGGCAAAAGGTAGATAAACGGATTAATTTCAGTCAAAAGAGCTAGCCAGAAATTAACCTAAGCTAGGCCAAGCATTCAAAACTAATAATAAGTCTCCATGTCATGATTTGGAAGATGGTTGGTGGCCTAAAAAGAGAAGGCCTGGTACATTTCTTTTTATAGTTTTTCTTGTTATCCAATGTGATTAAAATCTCACTTTTATCTTAGAATATTCACTTGACAAAGGCTAAGTAGGTTCAGTGTGTATGATATGACAGTTTTTATTTGTATATTTTGTGAAGATTGTCTTGTCCACACTCATATTCATGACCACATCCTTCACCATCCATTCTGCATGCTACAGCACATCGAGTTGCTCCCCTTGTGACTCAAGAGTTTGTGCCATTGGACCAGCATCTCCCTATTCTCTGTTCTCCCAGCTCATGACAACCACTGACTGTCCCTTTCTTTGCTACTCTCATTTTGACTTCCAGAGTTCACATATAAGATCACACAGAATTTATTTTTCTATACCTGACTTATAAACCCTTCAGGACCACTGATGTTGTTGCAAATGAAAATGGCTCCTTTTCAAAGGCCAAGCAGTGTTCTCCTGGGCATATTTACCATGTTCTTTATCCATGTACCTGTTGGTAGATATGCAGAGTATTGTTGTATGTTGGAATATTGTGAATAATGCTACAATGGATTGGGGTGGAAGTAGGGGGGAAGCTCAGATGCTGATATCTCTTTCTCTGGATTACATTCCCAAAAACATGACTGCTGCATCATATTATAGTGCTCTAAGTTGTTTTGTGAAAAAGTCTCCCACTGTTTTCCATAATGGCTATACCAACTCACTTTCCTACCATCGATGCCTGAGAAAGTTCTTCCCTCCTTACCAGCACTTGTTCCTCCCATTTACCAGGTGTGATGTGACATGTCACTGAGGTTTTGCTTTTTCTTTCCTTTGACTAATGATGTCGCCCACTTTTCACACACCTGTTGGTCATTTGTACACATTCTTTGGAAGAATGTCCTAACCATTTTAAATCAGAGTATTTGCCTTGGAGGTGCACGAGTCCTCATGTATTTTAGATGTGAAATCTTCATTATACGGTGACTTTGCAAGTACGTTTTCACATTCTGTGAAAAGGTCGCCTTTTCCTCATACTGATTGCTTCCACTGTGCGGAAGTTTAATGCGATCCCATTGCTCCAGTTTGGGCTTTTTGGGGCTCATGCTTTTGAAGTCATACCAGGACATCAGTGCAAAGACCAAGGTCTTTTTTATAATTTAAAAGCATCCCTGCCTTATGCTGTTTTAGTGCTACTCTTGGACACCTGATGCCTTTTATGCACCCACCACCATCTCCTCCTCCTCCTCCTCCTCCTCGTCCTCCTCCTCGTCCTCCTCCTCCTCTCCCTCCCTCTTCCTTGTTTCTCAGATAGACCGCTTACTTTGCAAATTTCATTCTGCCACCTATCAATCAGCTGTGATTCTGGGTAACTTACTTACTGTCCCAGGGTCTTCATTTTAAAAGCTTCTTTCAAAAGTCTCTGAGAAGAATATGAGGAAGGACAACTCACACTAAAGGCCCTTTGGAAAGCCATATGGAAACCTACTATTCTGTCTTCTCACTGGGTCCCCACATGGCCTGTCTTCTGAAGGCATGCACCTCTGGGTTCCATCTATGGATTTAAATTCCACCTCTGAGAAAGGCTCCATTTACACTGGGTTAGGGCCCTCCTCAATGGCCTGTTCTTAATTGACTCGCCTCTCTAAGGGTCCTGTCTTCAAATATCATTACATTGAGAGGTACTTTTGGTTAGCACTTCAACACATGAATTGGGGAGAGAGATGTAATTTAGCCACCACAGTGAAACACGTTCAAGTTAGAACCTGCTCTAGCCGGGAAAGCAAACAGTAGATGCGGGGATCCAAGATAACTCCGTATCAACAAGAGGATGAATACACTGTTACAAATAAAAGTCACGGAGGAAGGGGGCAGAAATTATATTTGCAGTGTATGTTGATGCACACCCTTAATCCTACTACTGCAAAGGCAGAGGCAGGCATATTTCTGAGTTCCAGGCCAGCCTGGTCTACATAGTGAGATCCTTCTCTAGAAAAAAAGAAAAGTTATGTTTTTAATCCGCAGAAAAACATGATACGAGAACTCACTGAGCTCAGAGTAACTGTTTGGTAAAACTGAAAAAGCAGACAGCTGAGAAAGTTCTTGTGGTATCAGGTACTTTGACAGGTTCTGGTAGTAAATTAAAAGAAGGGATGTGGTCAAAGGGGTGTGTAGGCACCTGTGCATTTAGCTGAAGTTAGAAAAAACTGATAACCATGGTGCATTCATATATTATATACCAAAACTTACTTAACTTTCTAGGAATATGCTTATTAGGAATATTAGGAATTATATAACTTATTCTGCAGTGGTGATTATCTTATTTTAGGAGTTACATGCCTTTTCTGAGATAAAATCAATTGTCTTAAATCTTAGCATGCTAAGCCCTCAGCAATAATGTGCCAGGCTTTAGAAACAGCATCAACATGGAGGCATTGCCCCCCACCCCCGCTCCTGGGCTGGGGAGAACAGAGCTGAGGTAATAGAATGGACCACAGGGCACAGAGTGAGGATAGAGTCTCACAGTGAATTCCCTATGCAACGATTTTTAATAAAACCTCTGCAGATCAAAGAAACAATTTCCCACTGGCCCTCATGCATTCTGACCAGCTCTCTGTTTTTTCTAAGCTTGAATATAAAGATAAAAGAAAACTGCTATCATTTCTTATTGTGAAAATAAATCAAGACCAGTCAAACGAAAACAGCAGAAGTTGTTTTTTCTGAGTTTACAGAGTCAGACCGTGGAAGATCCGACCAGCAAGGTGTCTTCTTGGCCTCTTCTGGTTAAGCTGGAACCATGGACAGGAAAGTGTTATTCGTGAATCAGACTCCCACCATTTGGGCTAACATTCCAGAAGTCACTGTCCAGCTTTCTGAATTGTCACTAGAGACAGGAGTGCGGCCTTCTGCAAGCCTAACTTACACTCAGCTGCTGTCCTTGGTTGGTTATTTTAGTGAAGTCGGTTTGCCAGGCAGGCTCCCGAAGGCTGTAGGGTCACAGTTTTATTGATGTTTGGTCTTTGGACCTTTGCATTTGCCAGAAGAAATATCCCCAGCTGAGGGCTCCAGGGACTTTGAAGTGACACACAAACATATGCATGGGCATATGCACACTTCAGACACTGATCTGTACATGTGCATGTCAAGCCACAGACCAGGAACTACTGGGTGGAAGCATTTTTAAGCCTAAAATGGACTATGAACTATACACAATCATTCAGAAATATCAAACACTGCACTGCACGTTCCTCAAAACATTGGCAATCAAGCCAATTTGTTTTCTATGTTGACAAATAGTGAAAACTCACTTATTTTACTTTGAGAAAGAAAAAAGGCCTTTCAGCTTAACTCAACAGACTATGTGGTATTTTGTTCTTTGCCATACTTGGTTTATAGATGATGATCTTAAAGAGGCTGTTAGAAGCAGCTTTTGCTAAAAAGAACAGATTTCTCACTTGGGCCTTCAAGGTGACTGAGGCAGGATGAAAGCTAGGCTATCTCCTCAACACTGGGCCACAGCTTACCCCTCACCATAGGCATGTAAATCACCCAAGAAGTGTCTATCCGAAGCTCATGTAAGGACTCTGAGGATGTACTTAGAAACCCTGGAGCCCCTTTTCTGTTCTTCCCAGTAAGTATAGATGAAATCTCTCTGCATTTCACTCTTATTTAACTCTTCAGTTGCAGTATCAGGAGCTATGGTTAAGCTTAGTCCTAGACTTTAGAAGCAGGCCTTTTCTCTACAGTTCTCTGTCTCAGCATCTAAATGGCACATAGGAACATCTGAGGGGGTGGGTTTCCTTGTTTTGAGTCTGAACAAAACCTTGCAAGAGAGGAGAAACCGATGCAATTATTTTATTTATTTAGAGAGAAGCAGTCTCGACTGGATGCAGTTACTTGCCCAGTGTGCGAACAGACAGCAAACATGTGCCCGCCTGCAACAGTGGGGTCTTCCTGCAAGGTCTCCTTTAAGCACACAGGCCTCAGTCACTCATTCACCTCAGCTCGGTTTTATTGCATTTGCAGTGAAGATATCACTGAAGTCCAAAAAGTTTGAAGTGTGCCTTAAAACAGTAAGATTCAACTATTATGTAAATCTTAAGGAATTGCTTTGGATGCTTCTTTACAGCTCAGCACTGATTTTTATGTAAAATTGCTAATCCTCTTAATTTGTAGCTTAATTCCACAGTACATCTGACATTTTTTGCTTCTTCAGTCCATTTCATTTCAAAGTTCAAGTTCACTGAAAACATTCAAATATTTAATCACAGAGAAAGAACTGTTGAAGCCCTACCATAATAATTACTGGTTAATTCCTCTTTTTGTCCAGGTGAAGTCATTCACACACAATGGAATTCTTAAAAAGAGCAGCATCTAACGGAACCGGACAGAGTGCCGCTCTAATCAATCACTCTTTTGCACTCCGTCACACACCTGGCCTTGTGCTGCTGGGACCTTCTCCAGCTGAAATAAACCCACAGTGTGAGGAAAGGCGGCTTCTCCACATGCTGTTTGTTTGCTGACATCTGAGCAGCCAGCCTGAGAGGCTCCAGGACAACGCAGGAATTTGTCCTTTCTCCTAGTGCCCAATGCAAGGAGGTAAGCATCAGAGGAAAGAAATACCAGCGGACACTTCAACCTCTGTGTTTTGAATGTGCTACAGTGACTACTATGCACAGGTGTTTGCATCTAAACTGGCTACGGACTAGTGCTGATCAAAATGCTAACCTCGGAGAGTGGAGTTCTCAAGGTGTGATGGCTCTTCTTATACAAGTAATAATTTCTATTTTCAACCTTCCATTTCTTCAATCAACTTCTAAGTTAACTATCTCCCAGGAACTTGGCACTCTGATATTTGTGAATTGATACAACCACCTACTCACTTTTAGTGAAAATAGACCCCAAAGAGAAAGCACCACTGCACCACTTTTCTGTTTCTTCCGTCTTGGTTTATAACCTCAGTGCCAGAGCTCCTGAATTATAAGCTGCACAAGGAAGGGGAACGGCGAGAACTCAACAAAGTGGGAATGTAGCATAGGGCTACTTTTTACTCAGCCTCATCTCACAGCATCAATATAGATTATTTAGCTATCCTTCACATCTCAAAACATCACTCTCTGCCTCTGAGCACACTGAGTATCCTGAATGAAGACATACTGGTAGATAATGCAAGTCACTCAAGGGATGTACATACACCCTAAGAAATTATTTTGACACTCGAGAGGCAGAGGCAGGCAGATCTCTGTGAGTTCAAGGCCAGCCTGGGCTACAGAGTGAGATCCAGGAAAGGCTCCAAAGCTACACAGAGAAACCTTGTCTCAAAAAAAAAAAAGAAAAGAAAAAGAAAAAGAAATTATTTTGAAAGCATTTTGGTCAAATGTCACAGCCATCATACCTGGAAGGTTTCCATTTCAAGATATCAGTGACTGGACGATGACCCAGATTTTTCAAGTCTGGAATTTGGAAATGGAAGACTATCTTGGAGTGTGTTTGGCAACTAAATAGTGATGAACCCTGTGGTTCCTCAGCACTCAGTCATTACTGGTAGCTGTTGCCCTGAAATGGCTTTCTTTATAAAAGGTCATTTGATGTATGATACTAATATTGCTGCAAGTTAAGGTAGCAAAGTCAAATAGCATCCCATAGAACTGAGTTGCCAGATGTCACCCACGCTGAGATTCCATGCTGCTGGACTCCCAGATGGACACCCATGATGTGGAATGTCCTTCTGTAAGCTGAGAATATGCGTTGCTTTTATTGGTTGATGAATAAGGCTGCTTTGGCCTATGGCAGGACAGAATATAGTTAGGCAGGAAAGCCAAACTGAATAGAAAGAGAAAGAAAGGCAGAGTCTGAGAGGCCATCCAGCTGCCCAAGGAACAAGATGCCAGCAGACTGGTAACACCACAGCCACGTAGTAAAATATAGATTAACAGAAATGGGTTAATTTAAGTTGTAAGAGCTAGTTAGTAATAAGCCTGAACAATAGGATAAGCATTTGTAAATAATATTAAGCTTCTAAGTGATTATTTAAAGCGGCCGCCGGATGGGGTGGGACAGAGAAAAGCCTCTGACTACCCACCCAGGCTCTGCTTCACTTCTTAAATAAAGCTGAGCTTGAATCAGGCAAGTGCTGAAACCCAGAAGCTCAGTTAAACGCAATTATGAAATAAATACTTGACTAGCAAAAGGAGAACATATGACCTAAGAGCAACCAATAACTCTGAAGGCCATTGTAGGGCACAAGGAAGGACATTGGCTTCAGAGTAAAGCTGCCTGGACTAAAGTCCCAGTCCTGATACCATTAAAGACAAGAAGAACTTAAGCAAGTGTCTTAGCTTTTCTCATCTTTATTTCACTCATATCTAAGTGGGTAATAACCTTTTAGAGCTGCTGTAAAGATTAGATTAGAGATATTACATAAAAGTGCTCAGCACTTTGATGGCTGGCAGAAAGCATTCAGTGGCTGCTAATTATTACATTATTATTCAAAAAATAAAGGATACTTCAAAATTAATTTTACAGTTATAGAAATTCACAAAATCATGTAATTAAAGTTACAACCATCACAGTAACAATAACTAATGCTTACTGAGCATGCCTGCTTATTAAATCTTCAGAACACAGGTAGAATCAACACCGGCGCATTCTGCAGATAACCAAAAGGAAATACAGAGACCATAGGCTGTGTCACGCAGCTAGTGGAGCGACCCAGAACATCCAAGCAGGGAGGCTGTGGAGCGCACGCTCTAAACTACGGCACCATTTTGCTTTGATGATGATGAAGTTGGGTCCTCCATCATTCTGCAGACACTTGCTTTCTTTGTGTCTGAACTACTACACACTATTTTATGTTACGTAGTTTGAACAGATTATTCAGCTATACTTCACATCCCACACAGTTTACTCAATTAGCTTTTGTAATTCAGTGGGGTTTAGTATTTCCTATACTCATCTGAAGTGTTCGAGGTTTCAGTTTCTCCATATATACACCAACACTTGTTAATGTCTTTTTTTTTTTTAGCCTAGTGGATGTTAACACATTATTTAAAATCTTAATACAACCACAGTTTTAGTAACATACTGATAGAATGGTGCCTTTTCTGCTACATGAAGACCCAGTGATGAGGCGCCATCTGTGAACCAGGAAGCAAGCTCTTACCAGACACCATCTACTGCTGTCTTCAGCTTAGACTTCCCAGACACAAGTCTTGAAAACTAAATTCATGCTGTTGCTGTTAAGACATTCTGTGTGTGGGATTTTGTTATAGCATTCCACATGGACCAAGACACTGGCTAAAACCATCCTTAGAAAGGCACAGAAACCAGTTTACACGGTATACAAATTGTTACAATGAGTGTTAATATATTTGGGTATAGACCACAAAGTGAGAAAAGTCTATTTGGGTAGTATAACTTTAGTCAACATTTTCATAGCAGATAAACCAAAAAAGTGAAGGTAGCTTTAAAAATGAATGACAAAAATGAAAGAAAAAAAATGGAGAAAAAAAATCTAGGCATGCACGCACATGCCAGAGACAGCAAGGACACCAAGCACTGTGGGCTGCCTTTCCCAACAGTACCCTGCATCTACACCCACCTCCACCCCACCTTTCCCAACAGTACCCTGCATCTACACCCAACCCCACCCCCCTTTCCCAACAGTACCCTGCATCTCCCCCCCCCCCCCCCCCCCTTTCCCAACAGTACCCTGCATCTACACCCACCTCCACCCCCCTTTCCCAACAGTACCCTGTATCTACCCACCTCCACACCACCTTTCCCAACAGTACCCTGCATCTACACCCAACCCCACCCCCCTTTCCCAACAGTACTCTGTATCTACCCTCCCACCTCACCACCCCAACCCCACCCCCACCTCCAGGTAAGCCACTCTGTTCAGAGGAAGACCCCTGGAGTGTCTCTGTTGGCTTGAGGACAACTTCAGAGTCACAGGCCACTGTCCTGGGTTGGTGGTGAGGCCCACTCTCTCTCCTCCTGGAAGTCTGCTGTTAGCAACCTAGTGTCTCAGGCTCCTTGTAACTGTGAGTACCCATGTGACAGTGCTTATCAAAATGGAGGGGTCTGCCGGAAGTCTCCAGTGTTTGCGTGGTGGCCCAATGGCATTTCAACTCTTCCCAGCTCCAGTTCCAGTGCTGCTGGTGGCTATTTCACAGCCAGCACGGAGCTGACCAGGGAGGAAGAGTAAGGAGAGAAACCTTATTCCTGACTGACCCACCCATGACATCTGTTCTCAGACCAGGCTTTCAGTCTGAGAATCAATCAGGCTCTCCCTTGCTGAAGCAATCTTTGGGTTTCATTTCTGTTCCTTGAATTTGAAAACATCCTGAAAGCTACAGCAGGTAACCCATCTTCCAAGAGTCCAGGAAATGTGAATGATGCAGGGGAATCAGCAGAGCCCAGCATGTGCTCTGAGAGATGGACTCTTATGAGGAAAATTAACATGACAGCTCACACTAAGAGCTGTAGATTTATCAAGGTCTTCTTGTATTCTTTCTGCTTGGATGTGGGCCTCCTAAAAGAATCTGCATACATCATTGCCAGACTGTTTTCCAATCTACAAAATGCAGAGAGCTTGAGGGGGGAAGCTGACCAGGGTGCATGTTATAAACATGCAGTTATAAGAGTAAGAACAGTCAAACACGGCCTGTTTCATAAGTACATTAAAAGCACGTTGAAGCTCTTCCTCCCAAGCAGGCAAAATTCATCATTAAAGTTTAGTAAATCTTAAGGGCATTGCATTCTAGGTGCTTTTTACACAAAAATGTGACTAATTTAAAACACATCTTCTACAAACCGCTGAGGCCAAAACAGGGAAGCCCATTTGACCAATAACGTAAGTTTTTTTTTCCATTTGAAATATAAAACATATAGAAACTGTTAGTAAATCAATTTAATTTGTCATGGGTGAGACAGTTAGAAATAAGGTTTCTTGGCCTTACATTTCCTCCCTAGTCTCATTTTATTAATGTACCTATAAATACATTTAACCTAAAACAAACATAAGCTCACCAATCTCTACCAAAAATCACACATAATCTTTAAATTTAGATTTAATTTACTGATGTAAAACATTCCCATGTTTTATAGCTATTAAGTTGTTAAAGTCACCTGGAAAGAGGTATTCCTAATTGAAGAGTTGCCTTTATCAGATTGGCCCTTGGGCATATGGGTGGGAGCATTTTTTTTTTTTTTTGATAATGATTTATGGAGGAGGATCCAGACCACTGAGGGCAGTCCCACCCCTGGGCAGGTACTCCTGGGATGTCTAATAAAGTGGGTTGAGCAGCCGTGAAGAGCAACCCAAAAAGCAGCTTCATTTTCTACCTCAAGGTCCCTGCCTTGAGTCCTGCCCTGGCTTCCCTTGATTATGGACTATAACCTGTAAGCTGAAACAGCCCTTCCCTCCCAAGTTGGTTTTGGTCAGTGTTTTATCACAGCCACAAAAAGCAAAACAGGACAGGAATTGATACCAAGGACATGGGGTATTGCTGTGATGAATTTGACCATGTTGTTTTGGAAAAGACTGTGAAAAGATTTTAGAGCTTTGGGTTGGAAGAGGTCTGTACAAGTTCAGAGTTTAACCAGCTGGCATTGGGTGCTTGAAAGACAGAAATGCTGAGAGAGGTACAGATGATGGAGGCCTGGCTCAAGAAGCTTCAACTAGAAGAAGATTATTTACTAGGAACAAAATACCATAAATAAAATAAAATAAAGGTGTGGTTGTGCACACCTTTAATCCCAACACTCAGGAGGTAGAGGCAGGTGGATCTCCGTGAGTTCAAGGCCAGCCTGGTCTACAAAGCAAGTTCCAGGACAGCCAGGGTTGTTACACAGAAAAACCTTGTCTAGAAAAACAGACAAACAAAAAAGGAAGAAAGAAAGAAAATACCTTTTCTCTAACATTCCTTCCACAAGGTGTGGTTTCAGCAAGAAGTGGGTTGAGTGGGCTGCTGTGGAAGCTAACACTCACCTTTACCAGTTCTGTGTAGCCAGTCTCCCTGGGTGTCCACCACGGCTGAGCCTTTAGGCCATTCACATTGTAGAGGGAACGCTGCCAGACAGAGGCGAAGTGTCCTCTCTGGTGCCCAAGCTCATACCACTTATACGCCTGAAAGACAGAAAGCCTGCTTCACACTGCTCTTTTGGAGGAAATATTTTTATTTCGAAATTGAAGGAAGTAACATAAGCTAATACAGATGTTCCTTGAGTTGTGGTGGGGCCATCTTGCAGACCCATTGTAGATACTCTACAGTGAAAACCTCCTTTCCTACTGGACAGCATATCCCTCTTCAGTACCAGAGCTACTGCAGAGGGCCTTTGGTTCTCCTGGACGGATGACTGACAGGGCCATAGCTCACCGCCATGGCTCAGCATCATGGACAGAATGGTGCTATATATTGCTGCCCTGGGGAGAGCTCAAAAGTCCAAATTTGAAGTGTGCTTTTTACTGAATACAGACTGCTTTCACACTCTACAAAACTGAAAAGCCTGAAAAACTTATGGCCGATCTTAGCTCAGGGACTATCTGTACTTTGAGATAATTAAATATGGATCTTGCCTGATGAGACCTGGTGAAAATTCTGTGGTTTAACTGAGCTTCTGTGAGCTGTTGGGATGAGTGAACACTAGCGGTTCATTCCCACTCTCAGTCTGTCAGCTCTGGAGTCTGGATTCACGCCCCGCCTATTTTGGTTTCCACACATCTAAGCCAGTTTAGAACTAATTTGTTGAGTAGACACATAACTTAGGATGCCAAAGGAGGCCATGATTGTATTTAGCTTTCATTTTGTAAGTTTTATTTTTATATTTTCTTTATAAGGGATGGATTATGCCTTAAACGATTTCAAATACATTTGCTATTTACTGAATTGGGCTGCCACGATCTAAAGTAATTTCTTTTCATAGTAACTTTCTTTGATGTCCTATGGTGACAGAATAGATAAAAAGGAAATATTATTCTGAGTTGGCAATAAATAGCAGGCTAGCCCATATCAGATGCTTCAATAGGAAACTTTCGTTCACAGTGTGCTACATTTTCTGCAACAAGGGAGGGGCAGCACTCATGACTTCAGGTTGGCTCTGGTGATACATCTGGCATCAAGACCAGCCTCTTCGTGGACAGCTGGCAGCAGACTCTTGCTCCACATAGCTGATCCAAATGAGGCCCTGCCGTATGTCCCCAAGTGGCCCTCCCCCAGGCTGCCTGCCCACGTGCCCACTGTCTCTGGAGAGGAGTTTCCAGTGGCACACTGGGTACCATCGCCACCATTAACACATCTGGACTAAGGCTTGCTCTTCCGAGAACTGACTTTTTAAAAATGTGTGTCCCTCCCCACCTCACATACAGTGTCTCTTCACCTAGACCAGGGTAGCCTCAAATTTGGAATCCTCCTGCCTTATCTTCCTGACTGCTGAGATTATAGGCCTATGCGACCATCATACCTGGTTAAATATACATGCTTTGATCAATAAAAAGAAGCATTTAATGTTAGCTCAAATACTTTCTTTGTAAAACTCCAGATATAAAAGTTTAAACTTAGAAACTATTAACTTCTTTTTTTATTTTATTATATGAAAAAAACTTGGAAGTAAATAAAATCATATTTTAGTTAGTGTATGAAACTGTTAACTTGAACATGTTTAACAATTATGTTTCAAAATTTTCTTGCTTAGCACTGTAGAGGGTGGGATCAATGGCCCTCCTGTTTTCTACAACACTCCATTATTTGCCTTTTACATAAGTGACCTCATCAGATCTTTCTAACAGCCCCAAACATCTCCATTCTATAAATGGTGAAAGTGAGGGTTATAATGGCTCAATTCAATACGAGTCTCCTCAAAACAAGTTAAAAACACTCTCTTTGTATCACTTTTTGAAACCATCAAAAAGAATCTTATTTAAATTACCTTTCTCATTAAAATCTCAAGGAACACACATGTTAATACTTCTTATATATTGTCCTTGAAACATATGTAACTTGGGCCCAGAGTTCTTTAAAGCCAGAAAGTTAAAATGGCTAATTGATGTCAGGCGAAAGGAAGGAAGGAAGGAAGGAAGGAAGGAAGGAAGGAAGGAAGGAAGGAAGGAAGGAAGGAAGGAAGGAAGGAAGGAAGGAAGGAAGGAAGGAAGGAAGGAAGGAA
>CABHPR010155611.1:11328-21754 GCA_902168415.1 Peromyscus melanophrys | reverse complement strand
TGCTGTTCCCTCTGTGAGTGGACCCCGTCTCTGGACTGAGGTCAGACTGCTGCTGTTGACAGCGTCCCATAGAGAAGAGCCCCTCCTGCCGCACAGCTAGCTCACTGTAGCAGCACTTACTGTAAAGGAAGCAGCTTGGAGATCACTGTTCCAGAGACCTAAGTTAGAGAATAACAAGCATCCATTTCACCCTTGTTTTACAGGGGTTAGCTTTCTCCCACCTCAAAGTTCATCCTGTTTGCTTTGTGCCAAATAAATTCCCTCACTGCCTAAAAGAGCCCATTTTCTAGGTTTTATAGTTGCTTGTGACTTAGAGGTCATCTATTAAAATGTCCACTGTAATGTAGAAATCCTTTGAAAGTCATCCTGGCCAGAGGATGGGAACATCAATGCCCTTTTGAAAACAGTATAATCTACTACTTTTGCCTGAGAGGCTCTTACTGTGAAACTTGAAAAGATTTTAATTTTTTCATTTATTAACCTCATTATTAACTTCATTTCTGTTCCTATCTCAAAGAAAACCCTTAGAAAGTTGTCTATAGACTGATATAAAAATGAAGCTTTAAAAATGTTACAATAACTTTTAAATTGTTCCAATCAAGATACAGGGGTGAATGTGGTCAATGTGTATGGTTACTTGAATAGTCTTTCTGGGACCTGTCACTCTGCACAATGGAGACATTCCAATAAAGAAAAACTAAGAAAAATTGGGCATGTCAGCAGTTGGAAGGCTGAGGCCGGAGGACTGCCATGAGTTTCAGGCTAGCCTGCGCTAGATGTGACATTCTGGGTCTAGGATGGGGTGGGGTAATGAAAGAAAAATGAGGAAACCAAGTCCAGAATATCTAAGACATAATAACTTACAGGCTGTTTCACTGAAGACAAAGAGAACATGACGGTGCACAGTGCATGTCACTTCCCATCAGCACCTGAACTTACTGTACAAGATAACCAGTGGCCGCAGAGGACCGGTGCTTACCTCTTCATAAACCTTCTTGGCGCTGTCATTGTCTCCCATCAAGAGGTATCCCACGCCAAGGTCGTTTTTTAATGTAGTATCATCAGGAAACAGCTGAACTAGCCTCTGCAGGGTAAGCAGGGAACCTCTCATGTGACCTGATGTTGGAAAAATGATGAACAGGAATAAAAATATTATGTGCTCCTTTGAACTGAGAATACAAACCATGAGAGCCGACTCAACAGAGCCTGAGAAGCACCTTACACCTGACTTCATCTATGAATGGATTCTTAAGCCCTGAGCAGCATAGTTACAATGCTATACATAATTGCTATATGTAGATACTAAATGCAACATCAATCATAAAATGTAAAGACAGGCTTATTTCCTGAGTCAATTCACATTTATATTTTTATCTTAAATTCCTTCTTCAAAAAAAAATGTCAGTTTTCTAATTTTTAGAAAAATTATTCTGCTGAAATAATTTTGGTTTATTAGCTTTAAAATTTTTAGGTAAAGGGTAGATAATGAAAAGTCCGACATAGGGTTGAACAGTCAGTAGAAAACTTAAACGGGCACTGAAGGACATGAACAGGGCTTCACTGCGGATGCCGTCTCTAAAGAGCAGAGGAGACATCTTCCGGTACTATGGGAGCCTCTGGTGGAGGACAGGCTAAGGTGCACCACACAGCTCGGGAAATCCCAGCTGCTGCTGACTTCACGGCTTTCCCAGGGAAACAGTCTGGGCCCACTGTCAATGCTCTCTGTCACAACTGGAAACATAAACCTCAAATGAAGAGAAAGTGCTAGGAGGAGCAGCACGTGGGGAAAACTACCTCACAGGGAAGCCGTTTCTTTTCTGTCCACTTCAGTCTCCCCGCCTGTCCACCTAGGCTCAAGCTTTCCTTCTGCCTTGGAATTTCTCCTGTCAATTACACCAACAGTGCAGACACCTGCTGCCTGTCCCTTCCACTCTGTGTCCTGGTCCCTGTTCTACTGCGAGGCAATTTCATCTCCCTGCAGTTCCAGGATCTCTGACTAGTCGCCTGGAGTCTCCCTCATGTGACCCTGCCTCATGTGACCCTGCCTCATTCTCACTTCAGCAGAAGAGATCACACCAAACACGGAGGAACTCCTGTGAGAGGTCTGACATCTTCACAAGCCACCTTGCTCTAGGGCTGGGAGGCAAGAGAATCTCCTGGCATAAAAACTAAGAGAGAACCAAAGAAATCCGTAATTCCAAGTTGAATAATACTTTAACAAATTCTCAAAAAAATCAAAATGAATGTAAAAATCCACAATGATTTTGTATATGTTTATATGTGCATGTGTGTATGCAAACAGAGGCCAGAGGACAACCTTGGGTGTCCTTGCTCAGGGACTGTCAGTCTTGTATGCTTGTTTGAGAAAAGCTCAATCACTGGTACGCTGGCCAGCTTTGCAAGAACAAAGACCTGAGTGTGAGACCCAGAATCCAAGTAAAAAGGCCACACGTGGTGGTGCAGGCTTGTAATCCCCGTGCTTGGGAGGCGGAGACAGGCAGATCCTTGGGACTATCAAGCCAGCAAGGCTAGGCTTATGAAGAGCCCCAGGCCAGTGAAGACCCTCCTTAGAAAATAAGGGGAGATGGCACCTAGGTTTTCCTTTGGCCTGGATGTTCACAGATACTTGCTTCTGTACATGCACACATGCACATGTGAGTGTACAGACAGGCACACATACGCCCCCACACACACACATACATACATGTACAAAATTACTGAGGTCAGGATTGGTTAAATGCAGAAAAAGTCTGTTTAAGACACACAAGTTACCAGAAGCTAATTGTAAAGCTAGGCTTCTTCCTAAACACCCTGACTTTGAGAAGGTACCATGTTCTTGCCACCACATGTGCCATCTCTTACCAAGTTAGCATTCTGCTTCTCACCTAGAAACTGCTGTCTTTCTGAGCGTCGCTTCAAGCTCAGCTTCACCAGGTCTGTGGGGGCGTCGGGTAGGCTGGCGGCCTCCTGGTAGGTCTCGATGGCCCTGCGCAGAACTTCATTGCTCCTCCTCTTCTCTGCCAAGTCGTCTTCACACTAGAGGATACCCCCAGACAGATCAATGTCCCATGACCTTTATGCTTGTTCTTTCCCCCAGAGATCCATGACAGTTAACGTTAGACATCTTTTTAAAGAGAAAATTGGCCTTTTCTTTAGTGAACAATACAAACAAGAGAAAGCAGGGTAATGGACGTTTCCATAACAGGAAGAAAAGGTGCTAAGGTGAGGAGAACTGTAAGATCAAGGCGATAATTCCTAGGGCTGGTGGGGGTGGACATCATGATGTATGAGAACACTATACAGACAAGACTCTAGTCTGCAGTCAGTTCTTCCATTTGTGTGCTCAGTGACTCATTCATTTCATCCATTCATTCATTCAACAGCTCTTCTCTGAGGCCAGACAACTGTTCTATGTATGTGTCACACTAATTGAACAAGTCAGGGTGAGCTCTTTTCTCATTCTGCTTCCATTTAGGAAAGGACAAAATGGCAAGTACAAACCAAGGTGCTATGCATAGAAACAGTGGGCTGATGTATGACAGATGCGGAGTGGGAAAATTACTGGTTTACTCAGGCCAATCAGGGGAGTCTTAAAGAGGGGACAGACTGTGAGGCTATGGGAAAGATTTCGAAAGCAGAGAGAATAGCAAGGGCTGTGGCTTTCTAACACAGCAGGAACAAAGGGAAGGCTGGAAGAGTGGAGGGGAGGGGAAGAAGACAGAGCCATCAGGTGATTCGGGGCCTGGAAAGCTACTGAGGATTCTGAACTGTTCTGTGAGGAGAAATACATGGGTTTTTCACATCATCTAGTGCCTTGAAAGGATCCAAGGAGGTGTGCTAGCCACAGTATTGAGAACAGGCTGGTGCTGGCCTCATGCAGCGGAGATGAGTGGCAGGAAGAGACGGGACTGCGGATTCATCTTGAAGGGCAGGGCCAAGATAGCTACAGATGCAGTAAAGAGAGAGAGAATGAACTCAGGGTTTGGTGTCAGTGACTACTTGACTGAACTGTCATCCCCTAAGAATGGGAAGATAGGACAGAGGTGGATCTTCGGGAAGCATGGAGTCAGGAGTTCAATTTTGGATACTGTAAACCAAATGCCAAGGGGAGATAAACACTCAGAACGTCCATTTTTGGGTGTGGACTTTGGGGAGAGGTTGGCATTAAGGACATATACATGGGAGGTGTCAAGGACAGATGTGGTATTTAAAGTTGGCAAGCTAGAAGAGTCATGAGTGTAGACTCAGAAGAATTCCAAAAACTAAATCTTAAAATTATCTAATGTTTCAAGATCATTAGAGGCTGGGAGACACAGGAAGATGAGCAAAGGGGATAAAGAATAGTTATGTAGGAAGAACACAACAACACAGCTGTTGTTGGGTTTTTTTTTTTTTTTTTTTTTTGTTTTTTTTTTTACTCTTAGCTCTTTAGGGGCCCACCACCCAGCTCCCATATAAATTACACATGGATTACCGGGCGTTGGTGGCGCACGCCTTTAATCCCAGCACTCGGGAGGCAGAGGCAGGTGGATCTCTGTGAGTTCGAGGCCAGCCTGGGCTACCAAGTGAGCTCCAGGAAAGGCGCAAAGCTACACAGAGAAACCCTGTCTCGAAAAAAAACCAAAAAAAAAATAAAAATAAAAAAAAAAATAAATTACACATGGAGGCTTATTCTTAATTATAAATGCCCGGCCTTAGCTTTGCTTGTTTCTAGCCAGCTTTTCTTAAATTATCCCATCTACTTTTTGCCTCTGGGTTTTTTCCTTTTCTTACTTCTGTATATCTTACTCTGTGGCTGGCTGTGTGGCTGGCATCCTCCTTTCCTTGTTCTTTTGCTCTTTCTTCTTTTCCTCCCAGATTTATCCTTCTTTTGTTGTATCTGACTTCCAGTCCCACCTATCCTTTCTCCTGCCTCACTATTGGACATTCAGTTCTTTATTAGACTATCAGGTGTTTTAGACAGGCAAAATGACACAGCTTTGCAGAGTTAAACAAATGCAACATAAAATAATGCAACATATCTTTGCATTATTAAGCAAATGTTACACAGCACAAACAAATGTAACACATCTTAAAATAATATTCTACAATACACAGCAATGCTCCAGAGGCCAAGTGGAATATGAAGGTTTTAAGAGGAAGAGAAGAAGTATGCTCCAAGTGGGCACCAAGATGGACAGGAGGAGGATAGTGAAGAGAATGTAATGGACTTCTCTTATGCTCAGTGGTCCTGACATCATTGTTTCCATGGGTTTGTTGAAGACATGCACAGGATGGAGCTAGGTAAAGAGAACATGGGAGGATGAAGGAGGAGGTAACTCCTTCAAAAAGGCTAGCTGTAACAGGAGCCAGAACATGTATCTACAGATGTGGGGGAGGTGGGAGCCCAGGGAAAAGTCTTCGTGATGAGATAGTACACCATGTTTCTCAGTAGATGCAAAGACCCAGAAGAAACGGAAAATCTGATGACAAGAGAGGACACAAACCACATGAAGTCTTCAAGATTCATAACTTGAGATTGAGAATTGGGAATGAAATACCAGAGGCAGGAAAAATAGTGGGGGTGGTGTGCATAAAATGGACCTCAATAGCTTATCAGATTTTACAGACTTTCATTTAAAGATCAGCATTCAAGAAAAATTATAGCAGTTTGATGCTGAAAGTAGTATATAAGCTTTTAAATCAGAATATGTGAATATAATTACTATTTAACATAAAATGTATGCTGGGTTAATATGTGAAGTCTGAGAACTTGGTAAGAAAATCCTCATATCTTCTCCCTCAGATGGCAAGTCATTTATTTTTAAGAACCAACATCAATCGATAAAGACATCTGTGAGAATGTTCTTTTCAGAAAATAGCGCATCAATAAAATAATGTGCTAGCATGCATTGATTAGGATAAGATTCCCAGGCTAATGAGGGCTCACATGGAAGCCATGACAGATCATCCTTGCTTGATGGAAATACACGTCAGACAATTCAACTAACTTTTCAAGTCTGCAGTAAGCTCACCCAGAGGACTGAGCTTCCAGGACAGGAAGTTCCATGTCAGTAATCCATCCTGGTCACACATCCTTCCACTGGCTATTCATAGCCAGCTTTTCTGCTTAACCATCTGCTTACTGCAAGTTTGGTTATAGTGAGTTAGCTTCCAAGACCATGAATACTGATAGTTGGCTGAACAGAAGCAATGTCCCTGAGCTGAGGGAATTCCACAGAGACCACCTAGTGAACCCTCTCTATCTGGAGTCTGCAGAGCCACCCAACAGAACTGAGGTCTCTGCAAATGCCAACCTCAGTAATCCATCAACTCCTTCAGAGTCAGACTGGAAAGAGAAAGATATACTACAATCCCTGTGCCTGTCTGTCCCTTCTCAAGCCCCTGGCTCCTTCACTTCAGATGAGTATAAATACCAAAGTAACATAAAATTCTTAAGAACGCTGATATATGAAACTAGCAGCATTTGTTTAGAAATTGGAAATGTGTAGAATGCTTAGGGTTTTTTGGGACAGTTTTTTATCTATAGATCACACAAGCCGGGCTGAGAATGAGCTTTTGTCACAGGACATTTCTGTCACGTTCTGTGGATGGACTAATTCGCTCAAACTTCCTAGGGGATGTGTCACATTGTACCTCAGAGCCACTAATGATTTGTGAAAGATAATGAAGTGAAATCAGTTAATAATTTAAGATTTTTGTGTTCACTGTTTGGAGAACTTGGTTAAAATTGATTTTCACAGAGATCAAAGGTAAGATGTAATGAGTGATACTTAAAAATATAGACACTGTAGTTTGTATCTGACTTGGTGTTGACTCTTTAAGATCTGTTGAGATATTGCAAAGAAACTGCTTAATTTGCTAACTGAGAACTGGAAAAGCCACAATGTAGTCCTTCTTACAAAATTTGTCTATTTTTATTTTTAAAACTCCTATAAATTTAAAGTTTCCTTTAAATTACTCTATTAAAATTTAATTTGCCATGCTTAACTTTTATTTTATGCCACATTAGTGTTAATATCAATAACATCTGTGGCATAATATCTTAGAGATTAAAAAGTACTGCCTGAGGCCCACATCTCAAATTCCTCCTGTGAAAGAAAACCACACACAGAGAGATCACTACATTCCAGAGGCTCCAGTAACCAGGATTAAAATCACATACAGAGAAAACTTGGAAAGTACAAATTAATTTGCCATAGTTAACATTTGCACAACCATTTTCACTCCAGTTAATGGGCTTTCCATAATCAAAGCACTTGATATTAATGACAAAACACTTCACTTATCTGGACATTCTAAATCTTTTGGTGATAAACTTTCTCTCTCAATAGCAACGTAGTTTCTCAAAAATACCCAAGTAGTTTACCAAAACCACAAAGTTGCTATGCACTATACCTGGTAAGTACCAAGGACAAAGGAAAGTTATTTGCATCAACTGTTTTACAAATTTGATTTAGGTAAATTTAACTAATGAAACTGAATGAATTACTTTCTAATGGGATAGAAAGACTCTGAGAGGCTGGATCTCGTGGCCTCCACCTTCAGTTAAGAGCGAGACATGCTGTCCTCCTATAGACATGACCCTAGCTGTGGGGGTCACACACGAGGGGATACTGTCTGCTTCTCCTGGGTCCACTAGCTTCTGCAGCTCTCTACCCATGCCTCCCAGGCTGACTGGTCATCTCCTTTGGTGCAGGCCATGGTACCAGGGATGGCTCAAGTCCTGAGGTGGAGGACACTGCTTGATGAAGTTCCAGCTAAACTTCACCAAGAGATTTGATCAAAGGTGGGAGGCTTCTGTCTTTGCTTTTAGGAATTCTTTGCATAATGGTGAGTTTTCTGCTTATCCAGCCCCTCAGGAAATATATTCATGTTCCTGAGGGAAAATTTTAAGACAAGAGGTCTTGGCCAAAAGGAGAGTCACAAGAGTCTTCCTTGTGCCCCAAGGACTGTGGTACCAATAGGGTAGATTCTGAGAAACGTCTTGCTCAGCACCAGGTACAAGATGTCACAAATATATCCATTGCCCTCTAATGAAGCCCTATACCAGGGTCTTCCTTTCTGGGAGCATATAAAAGAACAGGTCCCTACTATAAAACTAAGGAACAGAAAAATGCTATCATCAGCCAGTTAAATGCTTAGTATGACATATTTTGTAAAGCTTGCATTTTAGAAAACATCAAATGATTCTAAACACAACTTGGTTAAGGTAAAAATAATTTCAGATTGTCTAACATATTAAAACCACATAAGGAGGTAGCCTAGACATAGGCTGTAAAAAAATAGAAGGTCCTATACTCTGCAGACCCTGAGAAATTTGTAACTTCCTGATTTGACAGCCACTGTCCAAAGGTGTTGTTTTGGATAAGACTGCCCTGTACTTTACTTTTTCACCCTGGACATTTTTTTTTTTTCAAGACAGGGTTTCTCCATGTAGTTTTGGTACCTGTCTTGGATTTCGCTCTGTAGACCAGGCTAGCCTTGAACTCAGAGATCCGCCTGGCTCTGCCTCCCGAGTGCTGGGATTAAAGGCATGTGCCATCACCGCCCGGCTTCACCCTGGACATTTAATGAGGAAGTAGAAAAGGAACCCGGGGCTCTGATGCTTGCCAAATGACTTGTGTAGTCAATATGCTATATAAATAAATGTCTCTGGCTGAGGGAGAGAGCTGCTGAGCCCTCAGATGTGCAGCCATCCCTTCTTTCCCCCCCACCAAGTCCACACCTCCTCTCTGGGACCTCAACCCTGTTGAAGCTGGACTTCAGTCCTCCTTTTCCTCCATGAAGTTTACTCCTTGACATATGTCTTTCCTACCAGCTCTGGCTTTAATCTTGAGCTCCAAATTCCATAAATCTAGTGGTCTCCTTGACGCACCATATGAATACCTGATAACCACTGCAATTGCAAATTTCAGCTCAACTGCTGTTCTGCTTGGTCAGTAACTGGCATTATCTTCTCCTCGGCTATTCACAACAAACCAGGAGTCTCTGGTCAATTCTTTTTCTCTGACCCTTCCATCTGAAGTCCTTTCTAATCTATCCTTTAGCGCCCTCCATGGCCAGGTCACAGTCCACGGCAGCAGCATCTCAGGCAAACCACACTGTGACAGCTACCTACGTTCTGTGCATCTGATTCTGCTCTCAGAATCCATTTTCCAACTGGCAACCAAAGCAATCTTTACAAAAAGCCACCAGATGGTCACCTTCATGAGTAATAGCCTCCAAAGGCTTCCCTAGGCATGGAAAAGGAGAGCTGTGAGGAGCTGTTGGCCTCCCCGTCTGCCCCTGGCCCCAGCAGGCCTCTCTTTCTGTTCAGATTGCTGATGCCAACAGAGCTGCCACGAACCTGGCCTGTGTCTGTCTGTGCCCTCTACCTAGACAGCTCCTGCATGACCCTGACACGTCACCGCTACTGTCTCCTCCCAAGAGAGCGCAGTCCGTTCTGCCAGCTTCACTCACATCCTGCAGCCGAGACTCTTCAGAAGTGTGCTTGTAGATCCCATCGCCTCCTTTGCTCTTGCTTACAGCATGCATTGTGAGGTAATGTGATCTGATTGCTTATTTTTAATACCTTGTAAGATTCAAAAATATGTTCATTTATAAAAAACCACCCAAGGCTTTACTCAAGCATTACCTCCCTGGTGAGCCTTTTCTCTACCACCCTGTCCATCACAGTGACCCCTCACATGTCCAGTGGCTGTTCCCTACTTCCTTTTTATTCTCCTCACAGCCGCCACTGGCAAGTCCATGCATGGCACTTCCTTGTCTTATGCAGCCTCTTTCCTTCACAATGGGCTTTGGGAGTCCATGTTGCTGAGGGACCTCTCTCCAATCCCAGCAGAGGCTGACACACAGTGGCTCTCACTACCTGTCTTTAGAGTCAGTAGCTCTCAGTTGTTCCTTGTGTTATACTGGAAACAGTTTCAAGTTGTCTGCCTATTCTAACAACTGACACCTCAGAAATGTCTAGGGCTTGCTGTCTGAGAAAGGGCAAAGGAGCAAACAAACCTTGATATGCAAGCCATGCAGTGCAGAGCCTGGCCTTTCTCTGACCTTACACCACAGGAGGTGACCCAAGGGCAAATGCTCAGCAATTAGAAGCCATTCCTGCAGCCCTGGGCTTGTCTGTGCTGTTCACACTAGGCAATCCTGGACTTAGAACTCCACCTCACCTTGCTTTTCTCATGGAAAGTCTCCAAAGATCATGCTAAACCTCCCTTCCATTTGTCATCTTTCCATGTGGCAGAGCATGGGGCCTCAGCTTCCTATCGTAAGGTCAGGAATACCACAAACTCCTATGTCCAGCCATGTTTGTGTCCATAGCTGACTGACTATCAAACATGTGCAAAACAGACGTTCCCAGCACAGCTGGGCTCATGAAGAGGTGAGCGTGGCCAAGCCTGTGACAGAGCTGGATGAAGAG
>CABHPR010155611.1:0-11318 GCA_902168415.1 Peromyscus melanophrys | reverse complement strand
ATGAAGAGGTGAGCGTGGCCAAGCCTGTGACAGAGCTGGATGAAGAGGTAAGCGTGGCCAAGCCTGTGACAGGAGCTGGGAGATGATAAAACTCAGAAGAGGAGATGGTGGAGAAAGAATGAGGAGGGAGGTGGCTGGTAAGAAATGAGTCAAGTCAAAGAAGCTGCCAAGAAGCAAAGTGCCATCCATGTCACAGTTTTAAAAGTTCTCTCCAAGGCAGACTTATTATCACCAGCCACACAATGGAGCCTAAAAGCTCCAAAGAGCCTGAAATGAAAACCATGAGAAAATTCAAATGGAAGGGAGGTTGGGTGACAGAGGACCCATGGCAAAGGTGTCCATTTGCAAAACCAGAGACAAGTCATCTGGATGTCAGTAGACTGGACGGATACAGTATTGAAAGCTACCTCAATTAAAATGGCGTCTTTTCCCTGGGTGGATATATATACTTGGGAAATGACCAAGAAATCAGAAAGCAAATGTGAAAAGAGTGAAAAATCTGACTACACAGAATATGTGAACGCCGGGAAAGTGTTCTGAGATGGGCCCAGGGTACCTGTGCTTTGCCATATCTCGCTCGTGGGCTCTGAGGGTACTTGCGAACCAGTTCTTCAAACGCATTCATTGCTTCCTCGATTTTACCCTGTTAGAGAGGAACAACTCTGTAAATATAACCCCAGTGAATAATTAGCTTTGTTAAAACAAAGCTGTGCCAAGCACAAGCATAAAACTGTAGGAGTATAACTTAATTTTTAAAATGAGGTGTGCTGAAAATGATGAAACGTGAATTTTGCTGACGATAACCACATTGTCCTCAGTCTCCAGAGTCCCCACATGTTTTCCTAATGAAGACATTTAAGTTACACGTGGGGACAAACAACACTGGCAGAAAGATGCCTCAGGCCCGTCGGAGGCAATGACGTCACCACAGCTTGGAAGTGCCTGAAGGGATGAAGAATAAACAAGAAGACCGTCAAGGCCACTTGGCCAGGGCACTGGTCTCCGTTGGAAGTCAGGGTTGATTTGGCTCACCCGGCTGTGTGGAACACACGGCTGCCTCTGCGGCATGCATGAGCTCATGCCGCCTTCTCTACGGTTCTTTAAAAATAAATACCATCAGTTTCCTATGGGGGAGGTAAGAAATTACTGCAAACTTCATGGCTGGAGAACTGAAGGCTGAAACTGGTTTCATGATATTGGAATCAAGTGCTAAGTGTACCAATAACAGAACTAAAGGCTCCAGGGGAGAATCTGTTCATGCCACTCTGGCTCCTGGTGCTGTCGGCATTCCCTGGCCTGTGGCTGCCTTGCTCTGCTCTCCTCTGTCTTCACATTTGTCTTTTACATTTGTTTGTCTTGTCTTCCGTCTGGACCAAATCTTCGTTTACCTTTCTAGGAAGGACACATTCATGTACTTCCCAGACAGCCCATGAAAATCACACCTAGAAAGAGGTTTCCAAGGTGATGCTTATGGGTCCCAGGAAACAGAGTTATCTTTTGGGGGGGGGGGTCATTGTTCAGTCTACCAGTGTGGGCCTTAGTTTCCTATGGATATGGGACCATACCCCCATAAATCTGGTGGCTTAAAACAAGAGAAATTTGTTCTCTCAAAGTTCTGGGCAAGCAGATGTCAAAATTACTTTTTCTTGGCTGAAATAAAGATTCTGCCGAGACCATGCTTTCTCCAGAGGGAAGTCCACCCCTTCTTCACGTGTTCCTTGGTGTGTGGCCCCACCGCTCCAATGCCCACACCTTCTCTTCTCTGTGTGTGCCACCTCCTGCCTCAAATTCCCCTTTTAAGGAAACATGGCTCCACTTAGGGACCAAATAGAGAATCCAGCACAATTTGTCTCAATCCTTAACGTAATCACATTTGAAGGACCTTTTCTCCAACTAATGAAACTTGTACAGGTTCTGGGGATTAGCATTTGGTCATCTTTTAGTGGACCATTTCTGCTTCTATCATATCCAAAATGTTATTGCCAAAGCCCCTTTCATGGGCATTGTGCTAGTGTACCACTAACAGACCAAAACCACAGGTGCACAAGATTCATAACAAATTTACAGCACATCATTCCTCCTCGGTAACTCATCCTTTGGGTCGCCTCAAGCAACAGGCTGTGTGGCTTTCACAGGGAATCATCATACGTGCTCACACATGAGTTGACTACAACATAAGTGTGTCTGGTTTTAGTCAGCTTCTCTCCCTCAAGATCTCTCCTAGCTACTAATATTGCTATCAATACTTATTCTGATTTGAAAAGCATATGGTATTTATAAGTAACTACCTAAACATGAGCTGTCCCTCAATGTAGCTTACTTATATATAGACAGCTCTGGAGAGATGTGTACATGGGCCACAGTTTTGGTGTGAAGCCAGTGGGCAGTACTAAAGGACATTCTGACAGCAGAATCCACTGGAGTGATGTGGGATCATCAGGACCCTTCACGATCCACCTGCATCGACAGCAGAGCATGTCTCTATGGGCTCAGTGCAGACAGCTATTATGCTAAACAACATATTCCAGTCTGCTTCTGTTTCTCTGATTCCGCCTGCATGGAACTGGAGGTGACATCATCTGTAGCATGATTTAGAGGCTGAGGTGTGACCTTCCATGGGCTCATCCTACTGCGGTGACCTTCCATGGGCTCATCCTACTGTGGCTCTGTTTAATTTCTTATAACCACTATCTCCTACCAAAAAACCCAAATAAACAAACCACCACCACCAACAACAACCAAGAGTGCAAACATTATCTCCTCCCTTAAAACCTTTCATTTATAATACCACTATAGTAATAATCCCATTAAAATATAATACCTTTATAATAAATAATTCCAAAAAGTAAACAAATATATTTTATTAGGTTATTATCAAATCTAGGTTATATCTACCCCTGTGGGCGTAGATGAAGAGAAGTTTTAAATAACACAATTTATTTTAAAAAAAATCCAGTGATTCAGAGACAACAAGATGATTCAGTAGGCTAAGGCACTTGTCACCAAGCCTGAGAATCCAAATTTGATGCTGGGAACCCACACAGCAGGGGAGAACAGATGCCTGCGCATTGTTCTCAGATCCCCACGTGTACAGCACAGCATGTGTATACTCACACATGTGAATATACACACATTATATACACATCAGTGAATAAAGAAGTGTACTTTTAAAGCTTTAAAACTTAGATTATTCAAATGTCATCTGATTTCATACAAGTTTGGATATAACAAAAAGCAAGCACATGCTTCCGCACAGAGCAGCATTTGGATGTGAGAAATGGATGAAGCCGCACTAGCTCTCCAGGGCACCTTGGCTCCGTCCTCAACTATTCCTGTATATTGAATTGTATCCTTTGGAAATACTAGCTATAAAGACAATCATAAACAAGACTTAATTATGTTGATGGTTTTGTCACAACATATCTTGAGAGCAGATGTGGCTGCCTGTCCTTCCTCCTTAATTTGCCCTCTTACAGACTCACAGTGCTCCTGAAGGAAAACACCATAATTTCTCCAAATGAGCAAGACTGGAGAACACACTGTGGATGGTGCCAGCACTTTAAATCCCACTGACTTATGAGTTCCTTGGTAACTCAGTCTGTTTATCGTTCATTAGAACCACAGAAAACTCCTTTTTTAAAGTCCTTCTTTTATGTTTCAGCCCAAACGTCACCTTTACCTACAGCCTCCCCATGTTTACATGCATGATCCAGAGCAGAGAATGTGGAGGAAACACAATGAGATGAAAGAAAGGGTCCCTGCTACATTTGGATTAAGAAATACAATGCCGCCCCCCCCTAAACACACACACACACACACACACACACACACACACACACACACACACACACACACAAACCCCCAAGCAAACGACATCAACTACAAAACTCATAGATGGCTTTGCTTAATGAAGGGAAACAAGACAGATTCAGAAATCATTTTATCTGTCAAAATCCTAGGTGCAGTGAAGAATCACCATCTCCAGCATCCTCCAGAGTTACCGTTTTCATCTGCTGGTGACCAGGGATGACCAAACCTCAGCTGTGGAGTCTTGTCTAATGCTGGTCACAGAGGCCTCTTTCTTTCGCTGCTTCCAATAGACAGGTGAGAAGTGCAAACTCAGCCCACTTCCACCCCTAACTTGCACATTTTTTCTTAGCTGGCTCCCTGCTTGCGTGCCTTTAGCCCACTTCTCTGCAGCGAATGGCTGCTCCATAGGAAAGCACAAGACAGAAAAACTAATGACCACTACAGACTCCAAATTTAAATATAGTCTAATGAAATTTCTAAGAAAAGCAAGCAGATAATTAATTAATATCCCGACTACAACATAATAAACATATTGTGGACTATATTATTATTATATTCCATGACTGTGGCCAGGCTAAAAGAGATAAAGATTTCAATATGATGTCAATTCATTGTTTTCAAAAGCTGAACCATCTAGTGATAATGTAGAACATTCCAATTACTTAATGACAGAGCAAGTGAGGAGAACACTAAGCCTGTGTCATTTGATGGCCACAGGTGTTGGACTTGAGACATCTTGTGTCTGTTCTGATGTCTACGGAATTGACTGGTGGTCAATTGGCAGTTGGCAGTGGTAATATTTCTTTTAATTCAAGTTTTACAAAAAGCAGGAGGGATTTAGGACTAATACATATGATATTTATTTTATAAACAAGGAAACTGAAGCCTACAATGGCCAAGTAGCTGCAGAATCAATGTAATCGGAACTGGACAGAAGTGGGCTGACGCTAGTCCAGAGGTCCTGCTGGCCATTCTCTTCCACTGTGGCCCTTGGGTGCAGTTCTGCCCCACGGGACTTAGTTCACACAGAAATGTGCTGAGGTGTCTGGGAAGATCATGGGTTATTTCTTTTATGTTTATTATTGTTGCTGTTGCCATTGCTACTGCACTTTTCACAAACCTGAAATCCCCAAGATTTTAACAATGAAACCATTGCACATTTTTGTGCAAGACAAAAACAGCAACCTACCCTTTTCCGGAGCTTTTCTGCAGCATCAAGTTCAGCCTTAATTGTTTTATCAAATTTGTTCAGAAGTTTAGGCTTCTTTTTCTTAACTGAAAGAGAGAGAGAGAAAGAGAGGTTTTCCATTTGATTTGCTTTTTGTCAAGGCAGTTATTAAAAAATAAGGCTGAGAAGCCAGGTTTTGCTAGGTCACTTTCAACCACTGAGCCGGTAACACCCAGGAAAACACTGCTATCCTGCAGGCCATCTTGCACTTCACGGCTCAGATAATTCCCCTTGTACAAATGTAAGGCAGGCACCATTTTGAAGAAGTCAGTGAACTTTTCCAACAGTGTATACTCACTTCCTAATTCTCCTGGGACTCAAAATCTCAATGTTGCCAGCCCGTCTGGTGACCTGTGCCCGCCAGCTTCGTCCTTACTGCTGTCACTGCTTCGGATGTCACGATGCATACTCATGCTTGACAGCAAAACCTACGACAGGAAGTCACCACTAACCCATAGTCTACGCTTCTGCTAAGTGTGAATACTGCAGCCCCCCTTCTTATCCTTAGCACCATTTCTTATGCCAATTTTTCCATAAAAAAATGGCTTCTCTTATGTTTCTCAGTTGAAGATTCCCCTATGCTTTCACTCAAAGCCATGTGGCTGGTACAACCTCCTGCTACTGTTTAGTTTGCTAGCTCTCTCCCCGCCCATTCCTTCTCCCTGAGGCTTCCATCTTCTGCCCAGCCTCTTCTCTCCTCCACCATGAACATGTCTCCTTGATGGTTCTCCCCCATATGACTCCTGTTATCATATTTATCCCTGAAGTTACTTAGCCCAAATTTCAGGCTCCTGCCGGGTAGCACCATGTCTTAAACCAAAGCTGAGTTTTATCGTTTATTTAGCAAGTGGTCTGGGGTCCTATGCAAACAAAAGCCCTTCTCCTCAAAGGGCATCACACTCTGCAGGTGTCAGGGCAGGGCCTGCTGGTGCACACTGGGTAGTGCCCTGCAATACTCGGGTGCATCCAATTCCCTGGGAACCCAGTTGGTCAAAGGCAGAGGCTTGAAGGGTAAAGCAGAAGCTTCCAGATAGAGAAGAGGACTCAATCCCAGAAATGTGATGCAATAGGATAAACGAGAACAATCCAAAGATGGATTCATTTTTTATATTAAAATTATAGGCTTATTAACCTTCACCTTGCTCTGAGATAAAGCAAGAGAGACTGCTTCCTAGGTCCATGCGTACCCTCGTCCTCTGCCTGAGAAATCAATCTTTTCTCTGCCTCACTTGTTGATGTTCTTGGGGTCCATCACCATGTAATAATGGTGAAGTCTCTGTCATTTTATAGCAGATCAACCAATCCATCCAAAACCCAGCCTCCTCACGTCTGCTCAGCCTCCCCTCTCCATTGCCTCACAGTGGCATTCCACCACCTCCCCTGTTAGCACTCTGGCTTTCTCACCTAACACATGGGGAAACACAGGCCTTCCAGAGGGGAGAGTTTAGCAGTTAAAGGTTTGTGGCAAGTCTGAGGCTCAACTCTATCATAGCTAACAACATACAAATATATATATATATATATATATATATATATATATATATATATATATATGCCATTGTGGGTTCTAAACCCGAGTCTCACTTTCTTGCTTTAAAATTGGGGCAGCAGGGTGAGAATTAAATCAACGCTGTGCACGAACCACTTAGCCCAAATTGCCGACTCCTGCAGGATAGCACCATGTCTTAAACTAAAGCTGAGTCTTATCGTTATTTTTTTATTATTTTTTTCAACATAATTATTTTGTATTGATTATTTGGGGATTTCACATCCTGCATCCCAATCACACTCACTTCCCAGTCCTCCTAGGTCTTCCCCTCTCCTGTGACATTCCCCAAATGATGATGAAGATGAAGGGGGGGCAGGAGGAAGAGGAGGAAGAAGAAGAGGAGGAGGAGGAGGAGGAGGAGGAGGAGGAGAACACAGGTCCAATTTCTGTTGCCTATATACACACTGGAGCATGGTCAAGCTCCCAGTTGCCACCCCCTTAAAGAAAACTGAGTCCTCCCCCACCCACAGCCCTGCCAGAAGCCCTCAATTCTGGAGAGTTATACTTCAACATCCTCATCACAATTTTTAAGGTTATCTTCAATGGCTTCCTGTCTAGGCTATTAATTTTGGGGGTGGGGTGGTGGTGGCAGGGGTTGTCACCAAAGCCTTCTATGTCTCTCATTTTTAACTGTAAGTCTGCAGTCATCAATGCTACCAAGGACATCCACATGGTCTCCAGTGTCAGCATAGGCCACAGATCTCAACAGGGTCTCTGGTGGCAGTACAGATCGCAGACATCAACAGGGCCTTCTGCTGAAGCACAGGCCATGGACACCATCATCGTGCTCAGCAGCAGCACAGGTCAAGAACATCAACACAGCTTCAGGGCAGCATTGACCAAGGACATCAATATGGTTCCCAGGAAAGACAGGCCCATGAACATCAACATGGCCTCAGGTGGCAGTATAGGCCACCCACATCAATATGGCCCCCAGCAGCAGCATGGCCCAGGGATATCAACATGGCTTCAGGCGGCAGCATAGACCATGGATATTCGTATGGCCTTTGGTGGTAACACAGGCCACAGACATCAAAACGGCCCCAGACTGCAGTAGACCATGGACCCAGACGTGGCCCTGTGTGGTTCCTTCTTATTTCACTAGACAAAGTTCTTCCTGCTTCATCTGCTCCTGCTCCCAGCAATGGTTCTTTCCAGTGCACTGCTGGGTCCCCTACTTTTCATCCCTGTTCTTTGGCCTCTGCGTGAGCTCCATAGCTTCTCCCCTCTGCTGGACCCTTGGGTGATATGTCTCTGGGGGTCAGTCTTCAGCAGCCCACGGGGCCTTTATAGCTTAATTTTCACACCGAGCAATAATTATTTATTTAGCTATTTATTTATTTTGCATTGCCTGTCTACAAACACAGATGGCTCAATCTCAGTAGACTAGAAACAGAGTCCCTTACTCCTCACACCCTGTAATGGTCTGACTTTAGAGAAGTCCACCTTGTCTACCAGAGACCCTCATCGGCAACTTGGTCAGAATGGGTAAGTAAAACAAGAGCAAAGGAGGGACAGGTGGGCTACAGCCAAGGAAAACCGCTGGCTATTAGCATCTCTCTCTGACCACCTCACCAGGCTTTGCACACGTGGTTGCTACCTCCATCTTCCCATACACAAGGAACTAACTTCACTGATGAGACTGCTAAGGTGGCAAAGGGCTTAGTCACCTTGACCTCTCTCCTCTCTCTCACCCACATGGAAGGAATGGGATGCCTATTTGTTGATTTCCAAGAGAAAAGTTGCCTGAAAACCCTTAGCCTCCTGCCTCTCCACAGGACGGAGGATATGAGTTACTGGTAAAGGATATGCCTACGTGTCTGAGTCTTAACCCTTCATCACCTCCCAGAACATGTATATGGAGCTAGGTTGGCTGCCTGAAAGGAGGACAAACATAAATTAGACAGAATGGTTCAGAAGAGTGCAAGCCTAGGGAGCTGCCTGACCTCCTCAAGCACGGGGTGGTCTCAGAAGAGGGCAGCCTCAGTGGAGTTCATCAACTCATGGAGGAGGCCCCCACCCTGAGGAACTAGAGCTACTCCGCTACCCAGGGTGGGTGAGTATGCCCACTTCTGGGGCCCAGCATTAGGACATCTGTTATTCTTTATGACCCAAGCCTCATCTTTCAATCATCACTCCTCAGAAATAATGCTGAAACTTTAAATATTCTAAAGCTCACTCTTTAGACAGTGAAAATAACTTCTCTGATCTTCATTTGGCTTGTTTTCTTCCCCTTCTCACCTCTATTTACTCCTAGTTTTCTTGTTGTGAAAACCTTAAAAACAAGATTGAAAAGATTGCCAACTAGTGGGACTTCTCAGCATCCCACTGTATGTCAGTATACACGCTGACATAGAAACCAGTTCTGGGTGTGGAACAGTGGTGGCTGGAGGTCCTGTTGTATTGTCTCAGTGAAGACATACATCTCAGGTGTCTGCAGGGTGACTGTGGGGCCTCCAGGAAAACCTGTGTGAACCTGACTGCAGGCTTTACTGCAGGTCTTGGAGGTTTTCCCAATGTGTCCTCTGTGTCACCAGGCATGAAGTTCAAGTTAATATGAGATTTACTTAGGAGAAAAAGTTATCGGCAGTTTAGGACACCCAGAACAGTCTACATTAAAATTAAATGCCCATTGAAGAGTCACATGGAAGTACCCTCATGCCACATTTCCATAACAGCACAAAAATAGACAAAATATCAAAACCTCACAGTATCCACTGCCAAGAAAGTAGCCTGCCCATTTTTCATTCTGAAGTTCAAGTTTCATCCTATCATGGCTATTTTTATTTTTAAATGTTTATAAACACACAGAAGCTTCAGCAGTTGTAAAAGTTCACCCCTTCCTTATTCTGGAGGCAAATGAACAAGCTGTAGGAATGATGAGTCCCAGTTCTTGTCATGACAGGACTTGGCAAACTTGCTTATGCTCCTATACCTCAGTTTCCTTATTTACAAATGAGAGCTTGGGCTGGTTCTCCTAAGATCTCTTTGCCTCTAATTTTCCTTGATCTAATAATGTGAACAGAGTTCATTCCTCACTCCCCTTGCTCTAGGGATTAAACTCCAAGACTAACACATGCTAGAAACTTGCTCTCCCACTGAGTTATATTCCCACTTCCCTTTTTACTATTTTGAGGCAAGGTTTCATTAAATTTCCAAAAGCTAGATTTGAACTCATTCTAGACCCCAGGCATGTCTGGATGTTGTAACCCTCCTGCCTTAGCTGCCTAAGTAGCTACGATTATAGACCTGCACCACCATGCCCAGCCTCCGAGCCTTCCAAAGTAGACACATAGGGACTGGGAAGGATGGTTAATTTTTGTTGAATTTGGATAACTTAAGATGGCTCATGAGGACTCTGTCTACACTATAGTGAAGACTTCTGTTTTTTAATCTTTGTCAATACAAATCTTTTTCCAAAAGTACAAAGAAAGAAAAGGAGACAGTTGCACTTCAAACCCTTGCTTCCCTTGCTATGCTGTAGTTGAAGTATAAAGACAAATATAATGGAAAAGTACAGGCATGGGAAGGGCACTAACATTAGATACTTAGTCTGCATAAAAATTCATCATGACTCCTTTTATTCCCCTTTAGGCCACGGAAGATGTTTCAGAGTGTAGTACATGGGAGAAGCTAGCCACTGACAAAATACCCAGAATCCTCACATTTTATTTGATCTGCTCCATCCAAGCAAAACAATTTCGCCAACAAAACACATAAAAAACTAAGTTTCTATGCCTATAGTGTCATATTATTCAGAGGATCTTCCAAACACAGCTTGTTCAAGCTACTGCATTATTCAAAATAATCTTGTAGATCCCAGAACATCCAAAACAAAGCCCAAATTACTTGAAATGTCAATCAATGCCAAATCCTCCCCATGAGAAATGACACCATGTGTTGGGAGAACATATACGAGGCTCCCATGTGGACATTGACTACTTTATCTTGCATTAGTCACCAAGGAGAGAAAATTCAAAATCTTTACCTTCTAAATATTATGGTTGTGTTTGAAATTCAACAGACAATTTCACAAAGAAGCTAGAGTCTCATGTAAAGTTAGCTTTCCATTCCTGTGACAATAAACCAGACGATCAACTTATAAAACAGTAAGGTTGATTTTGGCGTATGTTTCCGAAGCCTTAGCCCATGCTCAGCTGATTTCGGGCCTGGGCTGAAGCAGAATATCAAGACACTAAGCACAATGAGGGAGGGCTGCTCACTCTGGACAACCAGAAGGCAAAAGAAGATGAGGAAGGGATGGCACCTTAATATCCTTCCACCTCGGTAGTACATGAGCTGGAGACAAAGACTTCAACACATATCCTTGGGGAACACTTATCCAAACCACAGCTAGGAAGAAAGGCATTAAGGTGAAAATTGAATTTAGGAAAAGTGAGTACAGGTTAAGTGTACAAATAAGTCTTTTAGATTTCAAAAATACAGCATTTTTGAATCTTTGCATATGTAAAGTAAATTACATTAGTAAATCTTGGTTATTGGAGTAAAATCTACACATAAAATTAATCTATTCCATATTTATCATATATACATATATGAATACACGTATATGCATGTATACATCATATACATGCACACACATATACACAAGTACAAACACAACATGCACACCTGAAGGAAATTTTCTCTTGTGTTTTGAATGATATCCATCACATACGGTCAGAGATGGGATTTCTGCTTGTGGAATTGTTTCTATGCACAGAAGTATTT
>CABHPR010155610.1:0-17695 GCA_902168415.1 Peromyscus melanophrys | reverse complement strand
ATCTGTCACCTCCATTTCTTTTCTGTCAAGCACACAGACAGGTTCACGATCAGCTGTAGAAGAAACCTGCTATGGTTTGATGTGCTTCATCCCCACAAAGTTCATGTTTTGGGAGCTTTGGTCCTTGGTGTGGTGGTATTGAGGTGGTGGGTGGGAACTTTAAGAGGTGGGTCCTAGTGGGAGGTAGTTCAGTCATTGAGGCTCCTCTGTCATGAATGAGTTAATGGTGCTTCAAGTGGATCAAGTCTCCTGGCTGGATTGGTTCTTTCATGAATTGGGTATTATAAGGAAAGCCCACCCATTCCTAGACTCTGTTACATGTAACTTGTTCCTTTTATATTTTTTTGCTTTTGTGGTGACATAGCCAGGGGTCCCCTTACTAGGATGTTGGCACCATACTGTTAGATCCTCCAGCCACCAGCATCATGAGCCAGGTAAACCTTTTTACTTACAAATTAACCAGACTTAGATATTTTGTTATAGTAACACAAAACAACACCTTTTCTTTGAGCCAGGAGGTTGTGTTCAAGTCCCAGGAGGATCTCATCAGTTTCCTGGGAACCTCGATTTTTCCACCTGTGAAATAGGGAATGGCATTACGGTCTATGTCATTTATCTCAAAAGGTTGTGGTGGGTAACACAGGGGACATGAATGTTGGACAAACTGTAAGAATCAGCTGTTGTTTGCCTATTGGAAACTGGAAGCACAGTAGAAGGGATCCTATTTTATCTGTAAGTATGAAATTTTACTTACAAATCATTTGGTCAACCCTTGGCTGGCTCTCAGCCTGCCCCATGCCCCAACTGAGGTCTCTCACGCATTCTTTCATGTGAGAAAGGTCATCCATACTCCTACTGCTCAGATCTCTGCATGTGTGTCAGTCACAATGCTGGATTCTGACACAGTGAGAACCTGTGTTTCCAGAAAGCCCCAGGTCATAACCATATTACTTACTAGGTTTGAGTGTGAAATGTCCCTTGCAGACTCATGTGTTGGCCCCCAGCTGGTGGTCCTGTTCGGAGAGATGGTAGAGCCTTGAGGATTAGACCATAGAGACAGTCTTGAAGAGTATAGTTCCCTCTTCTTGCCTCTGCTTCCTGACCAGTGCTAGGTCAGAAGTCCTCCTACAGGTTCCTGCTACCCCAGATCAAATCACTGCAGCTGCAATGCCTTGCTGTGATGGCCCATGCTCTGTGGTCCCGAGTCAGAACAAGCCTTTCTTCAAGTTGGTTGTTGTAGCATGAATCTTAAAAATTCTTATTAATAAAATCAAACCTGAGGCCAGTTATTGGGGTGAAATGCTGGAAGGTCAGAGAGACAGAATAAGCCACAGCTATCTCACCTCGCTGGATCCTCAGCTGGTCTTGTTTCCTCAGACTGGATGCCCCGAGCCCTCATCCAGAATGGGTCTCAGCTGAACTGCTGGAACTGTGTTGCTAGAAGTCTGAACGCTTAACCAGCCCAAAAGCTTCTCCAGGCCAAATGCCTCTCCAGGGCAAATGCCTCTCCAGGGCAAATGCCTCTAGTTTCTGGTCCTCACGCCTTATATACCTTTCTGCTTTCTACCACCACTCCCTGGGATTAAAGGCTTTCTTTCTGGGATTAAAGGCGTGGGTCACCATGTTTGGGTGTATCCTTGAACACATGAATTTCTGACTCTGGAATGCTAGGATTAAAGGCGTATGCTACCACTGCCTAACCTCTGTTTCATATTGTGGCTGTTCTGTCTCTGACCCCAGATAAGTTTATTAAGGTACACAATATTTTGGGGAACACAATACCACCACAGGTTGTACCAGGTATTCAGTCAAAGCAATGAGAAAAGCCTCCTGACCCAATGCTGGTGTCACAATCCTATTTTGAGTAGCAGAGTCTTGAACTCTGATAACTTTGCTGGATGCTCTGATGAGGCCAACTCCACTTCCACTTTTTCAAGCTGCCCTCTGCATTCTGCAGTCTCAAGGGATCCACTTGGCTCCTCAGAAACCATACAGTGCTCACATAGCAAATAGAGCGTCCCAGATCAAAGGGTGGTGGTTTATTCCGATCCTAAGGTGTGTGCCCACCTTGGCGGTAAACATCTCGTGGTGCAGGTGTAAGCTGTGTGTGTCAACAAGGGTGTCAATGGTCATCTTTTGCTTGTTTGTGAACAAAAGCCTTGTCTTGGCAAAGTTCCGTAGTTGATTTCTTTTGTGTCCAGCTTGTCCAGTTTGGACAGCAAACTGTCAGAAATTGAGGCAAGAGCAGTTTTTTGCCCAAATGACTAGGTTTGCCACAATAAAAGCAAACTCCAATATGGTGGTTGTTCAATGCCCATCATCTTTTTTGAATAAATTGGTGCTGACAGGAACAGACGTGTCTCATTGTCATGAAAAGCCTCAAGTTATTAAAACATTTTCAATGCCATATTCTGTAGGTCTCTGAAGTGTTTTAAGACCATCAATCTATTTAAAATATATCCCTGTTTGACCTTGAAAACATACATAACATGACTATAAGTTTGATTGTTAAAGATAACTAGCTACTAACCTGTCTTTCTTTAGTACCCTAAATAGTTTTCAAGGACTAAATCCTTACATTAATTTTTTAAATGAGCTGCATAGGTACAATACCTTAAACAAGAATAGAAACATATATATATATATATATATATATATAGTATAACAAAAGTAACCTTAAATTTGTATCAATATACAAAAATCTATACCAATGTAAAATATTTGAGACTAATGGTTGTTCAAAAGTAGACTCAATAATCCACCCTTTTATCCCATCATTTCTATACTAATTCCTGTTTTTTTCTCTTCAGAAAGAGATCCCTGAATCTGATCTCCTTTGTTCATTTTTTCCTGACCATGACCAATAACAATTTGTAACCAACTCCCCCAAACAATGACAAACATCCATAACCCACTGAATGACCAACCATCCACCCTACCTCTTGGGAACGTTCTCTAGACTGCTTCCTGTTGTCTGAGGGTGATGGACTCTTTAGGGGACTTTGAGAAAATTGAGATAATGGTTAAGTACTGGGAGAGCTAGTTATCCAGTCTTGGCATGATGGGAAAATGCAGGACTTATCTCAAGTTCTGGCTGGGTAGTCTGTGAGACTGGACCATCTCAGCTAGCAGCTTTGAAGTTGTTCTGAACGCAGAATTTTGAGGAAACTGCAATAGAGGCATTTTGAGAGGCTGGATCACCTGGGATACTTGTCTTTATTGGTGTCTGGTCCATTTGTTCTGAAAACACACAAACTTTTAAAGGTGACATACATATCTGTATTAACACAAGTGTGGAATGTGTGGTGTGTACAAGTCAGCTAAAGATGATTTTCTGTTTTATGTTTGAACAGGTAAAAGGTATCTGTCAACTTTATAAGTCCGTTTGGATTGTACACCCAAACTGTAATATAATCTCTGTCCATCCATATGAAAGGATGGCAAATAATAATAAGTCATGAGGACTCTGTAGCCAACAAGATTTATCGTGTCTCATTGGTCAGAGCTGTTCACATCAGAGGGATCAGCATATATGTCATCTGTCCTGCAGTCTTTTTTGGCTTCCTCCCCCATGTCTCTAGCCAAGATCCCCAGGAGGTTTCTCCGGGTCAAATGTGATCTTGATTAACTTTGAAAGACTCCATAGCTTTTTGTTTCCTGTGGAAATAAAAGCATAACCTCTCCCCCAATGCCACACATCATCCAACTTCTATTTTGAAGCCAAAACATCCCTAAAGTCTATAGGCTGGTTTAATTCAGCAGTCCCTTCCACAATCCAGTGTCTCTGTAGCTGTCATTCTCTATTCATTAGAATTCAAAAAATTCAAAGTCAACAAATCACCATATAGGATCCAGATGCCCTATGTATTTTTCATATTTATGTGGCTTTTTAAAGTATTACTTTACTCTCTCTTTAAAGACTTTATTATTTTTAAACTATTTATTTTTTTCTATGATTGTCTACACCTATTTTTTCCTTTCTTCAGCATCTAAGCAAAATTTTAAACATATTGTACCTTTTAGAGGTTTTTTGTGTCTGGAACTGGCTTTTCTAAACATCTGCAGCATTCTCTGACCACATGAGACAAATCTTAAACTGCCATGTCAGCCGCTGATGTGTGGCTCAGCTTAGTGCATGGCCCTAGCACATGGCCCTGGCACATGGCCCTGGCACATGGCCCTGGCAGCTGGCTCCAACCTACAGGCAGCAGCAGGGAGCTGTGTCTCTGTATGCTGCTGTCCACCTGAGAGACTGTGGGACTAGGAAGCCATGTCCGGCTCCATGTTTGTGTATTTGGAACTTTTTAAGCTTTCTCAGGTCCTATGTGAAAATACATGCCCCATATTGGGCACCATATGTAATGAGTTTTTCTCTGTCCTGCCAGCCAGCTCTCAAATAATGACACAAAGACTTCTTATTAATTGTGAAAGCTTGGTCTATAGCTTAGGCTTGTTCCTAACTAGCTCTGATAACTTAAATGAACCCATTTATATTAATCTATATTCTATGATGTGGTGTTACTTCTCTTCCATCTTGCATCTCCTGTTTACTCTCCATATCTCCTGGCATCTCTTTTGTGCCTAGATTCTCCTCCTCTTCCTTTCTCTCCCCAGAAATCCCATCTATACTCCTATCTAGCTATTGACCATTCAGCTTTTTATTATACCAATCACAGCAATACACTTTCAAACAGTGTACAAATATCCCACAACAGAAGGGCGGTGTACAAAATACCACCTTGGCCTTCTCAAAGGTGTCAAAGCTATAAAATAATATAGTTTCAAACTTGTTTGATACAGCAGGAAAGCAAAAAGACAAGAATATTGTTGAGGTTTTAGTGACATGTCCCCCACAGGTACGTGTGTTTGGGAAGGTTGTGGAATCATTAGGGGGTGGATTCTTGCTGAAGGAAGTGGGTTACTGGGGGTAGGCCTTGAGGTTTGATAGCCCAGCCCCAGTTTCTGTTTCCTGAATGCAGATGCAGTGTGACCAGCCAGCATGCCTTCCTCACCACAGTGGACTGGATTTTATTGTTCCTAAAATTGTGAACCAAAATAACCATTCCTTAAGTTACTTTCTGCCAGGTGTTTGGTTACAACATCAAGGGAGGAAACACAAATGAAATACTCAACGTGGTCTGTGATCTTCAATCGGGTCTTCAGCTCTTTCAAAACCAGTCCCAAGGACAACTGGGAAAATTTGACTATGGACTGATAATTAGCTAACAATATTGCATTTCTTTTTTCTTAGTTTTAATTTTTGTTTGTATGTGTGTGTCTTTGGGTATATGTGTGTGCACACACACTCACTTGTGGGTGTTCCTGTAGGTCAGAAGAGGGCATTGAGCTAGAGTTACAAGCAGTTATGAACTGCCTGGTGTGGACATTGGCAACCATACTCCCATACTTTGTAAGAGTAGCAAGCACTCTTAACTACTAGCCATGTCTCCACCCCCAATAGTATTGTGTTTCTATTAAAACGCCAGAGAGTGAGCTGTGGGAGATGGCAGAGCAGTTAAAGCAGGTGCTGTGCAGATGTGAGGACTAGAGTCCAGATCCCAAGAACCCATGCAAAGCTGCATGTGGAAGTCTGTGCCTGTAACCCCAGGCTCCTATAGTGAGATGGGCGGTAGAGACAGGGAAACCCCTGGGGAGTTGAGGACCAGATAGCATGGGGTACACAGAAACAGTGAGGCCCCATGTCAGGGTGCACAGTGAGAATTGACTTCTGAGGTGGTTCTCTGATCTTTGCACACCATGCACACATCTGTACTCACACAGGGGCACATACACACACATCTTGCACATAAGATACTCACATGAGCACACACACATAAAACCCTCCAGAATGTGAGAATTGTGATCTGGTTTAGAAGTCTGTCCTGCTTCTTACCATACATGGGTCTCTAGGGCTGACAGATCTGCAAATCACTTGAAATATTTCAATGAGACAGGCATTTCTATCTGCCCATATAGACAGTAATTGCCAACATGACATGTTGATAATTAGTCAAATGTAATGACTGGCACACCTGTAATCCCAGCATTTGGGAGGCTGAGGCCAGGAGATGAGTTCAGAGCCAGTCTGGAATTCATGAGACCCTGCATGGTATTTTGTTTTACTGTACTTAACCACTTTTCTATTCTTGTTAGGCTTTTAAGTATCAACATTAGGAAAAAGTACATCTTTGCTGTTCCAATCTTTGACCTGTGGTTCATTCTTAACAGCAGCTGCTTTTTAGTGTCAATCTGTTTCTATAGTCCCTCTGCCAAAAGTCAGTCTTCCAGCTTCTCATGGGCAGGATTGTTGGCATCTGCAGCCATTGAGTGGCCTGTGCCTAAAGGATGTGTTTGCAAGACCAGCAGGAGAGAAAATAATAGACATTGAAGATGAATTTGGAAACTTTGGTGATGAATCCCTGGCTGCTACTCCAAGGACTGCCTGCAGGACTTGCCTAGTGAGCTCCAAGAAGTCAGAGTCTGCCCTAAAATTGAAGGTCACTTAAACATCAGCAAGATAGGAGCCCCAAAAGCTGCAAAAAAAATTAACCAAACAAAAAACCCCAACCCCCCACAAAAACCAACCAACCAACCAACCAACCAACCAACCAACCAACCAACCAACCAACCAAATAAAACAAAATAATAAAACTAACACTGGCTGGGCGGTGGTGGTACACGCCATTAATCCCAGCACTCAGGAGGCAGAGGCAGATGGATCTCTATGAGTCTGAGGCCAGCCTGGTCTACAGAGTGAGTTTCAGGACAGCCAGGACTGTTTCACAGAGAAACTCTGGCTTGAAAAAACAAACAAAACAAAACAAACAAAACAGCCCCAAAACACCAAAACTGACCCATTTGACCCTATTCTAATAAAAATTTGAATGTATGAAATAGAACGACATGGGGCCTGGGAGGATGCCTCAGTCAGTAAAGTGCTTGCCATGGATGCATGAGGACTTGAGTTTGATCTCCTAGGGCCCATGTTAAAAAACCAATAGCCCAGGACAGGCATGGTGGCTCACACTTTTAATCTCAGCACTTGGGAGGTAGAGGCAGGCAGGTCTCAGAGTTCAAGGCCAGCCTGGTATATATAGTGAGTTCCAGGATACCCAGGGCTGTGTAAAGAGATCCTTCCTTTAAAAACCAAAACCAAACCAACCAACCAACCAACCAATCAGAAAAACAAGACATGCTAGAGTGTCCTTGTAATCCCAGAGCAGGGGAGGTAGAAACAGGTGGGGCCCTGTGGTTTCCTGGCCAGTCAGTATAGTTGAAATAGTGAGCTCCAGATTCAGTGAGAAAGCCTATCTCAAGAAGTGACAGTGATGGAGAGTGATGGAGGAAGACACCCAATGTCACACTCTGGCCTCTACACTCAAGTGCACACACATGTGCATTTCCACAAGTGTGCACACATGATTATGTATCTATACCCCACACAAGATAGAATGGGCATAAATAATAAACACTATATGAAATTCCCAGTGAAGAGTTACTGTTCCCCACATGTTGTTGATTAGAAAATGAACCACCAGGGACAAGCTTAAAGCAGAAAGATCACCCCCTAGGGCACTGGACAAAAGAAGACACGTTGGCATTGGCAGAACAAGGCACATGAAGCCAGCAAAGCCAGAGACTGAGCTTCACCCATGGTTAGGTCTCCTTAATTTTCACTTGAATTGGAACTCAATTACTCGTGTATCAAACTGGAAGGAATAAATCACTTGCTACTAACTAGAGTGTCTTCTGGTGTGGCAATTGTTACAAAAATGTGTTTTGTTAATAAAAATACTGGGGCTGGAGAGATTCCTCTGTGGTTAAGAGTGCTTGAGGCTCTTTCAGAGGACCCAGGTTCTGTTTCCAGTACCCACACGGTGGCTCACAGTGCCTGTAACTCCAGCTCCAGGGAACACATACACACACACACCTCAAAAATGCTCATTCATATTAACAGAGAAGTTCTGTTTTGAAAGTCCACAGTATAAGGACACATGTCCATGGATGAAGACAAGGTGTATGAAGGATGTTCTTAACAGTCCCAAAAAACATCAGGAGCAAAACCAGCCTTGGGACAGTTTGAATGTCTAACAGGAATGACTAGAATGTGTTTCCAGTTTCCACGGGGCTTTTATCCACTCACTTGCTGGCTGTAAATCCCTTAGCATCTATCATGTGTTAGGAATTTCTGTGAATACTAGGCATGTATGTGCTCATGTCTGTGTGTGTGTGTGTGTGTGTGTGTGTGTGTGTGTGTGTGTGTATGTGTGTGTGTGTAGCAAGCAAGAAACAAATCAGCGAAAAAGAAAACAACATAGCAACTTTCAAGTGATGATACATGTTACGAAGAAAACAGGAGTGAAATAGCAAATGGGTTTGAGAGGAGTTGGATGGTAACCATACTGGATAAGTGGTCAGGGGAGACTTCACCGAGGCGGTGACATGATGGCAAGGGGCCAGTTAAGGCAAGATGTTGGTGGACAGTGTTCTGGGCAGATCTGTCAGCAAGTGCCAAGGCCCTGGGGTAGGAGTGAGTGCTGGATGAGTAGGCAGAACAGTGTGATTTCACGTGAGAGACAGCACATTGAGTCTTTCTGAGTTGGGCTTTCTTCACGTCCCATGGTAGGTCTCCAGTTGCAGCCTCCTTTTGACTCCTCTGAGGACAGATTCTGCCGCTCATGCACATGTGTTATTGCTCAGGAACATTGTACATACTACTATGGACTTCTGGAAAGCAACATAAGAACCACATTTTCATGATCAATTCTCTTTAAAAACTTTAAACATGGTTGCTAGAAAGTAAAAGTCATGTCTGTGGCTTGCACCAGAATCCTGAGGTAGAGAGAGCCACCCTCAACAAGGCAGTGTTCCCATTTTGTGGCGATCACAAATGATTAGGTGTTTAAGCTGTTTCCAGTGTTGAACATTTTCTTTTTTCCCCTCCTGGTATGAAAAAATCTTTTCCAGGCAACTCTTCAGGTGGTTTCAAAACTCAGTTCCCTTTGGGACAATGCCCCCCTTTCCTCACCACCTTCCAAGGTGGCACCAGCTGCAGAGGCAAGGCTTGGGAGAGGCTCGGGCTCACTCTCCCTTCCTGGGATCTTCCCTTGTACCAGGCATTATGGTCCCGAGCCACATGCCCACCATGCATCTTGTCTCCTGGGTCTGGCAGGCTTGTTCATGGAGGAGTGGGGAGGGACCCTCCAGAGGGTGGAGTGATGGGCTCTGTTTACAGGTAAGCACCGCATGCTGCTATTTCTCCTCAGTTCCAGGTGCTGCCATTTTCCTGTGGGAATCCCAGATGGTTTCCCCAGCTGTCTGATGGCTTCCCTCGTAGTTTTCTCCACTCTCATAGCTCCATCATGCCAGATGTAGAGACTTGTACCCGGGGACCAGGATGGTCTGGAGACACGGAGCTGCAAAGAACAAGTCTTGCTGTCAGTCCCTCTTCCATTGCTGTAACGAAATAGCCCAGGTTGAGCACTTCACCGAGGAAAGAGCTTCGTGTCTCCCAGTTTTGGAGACTGAATGCCCAACACCAGGTGCACCATTGATCGGAGCTTCGGGTTTGTGGAGGGTTGTCAGGGACAAGGACAGAATCTCTAGTTAATGGAAAAATACAGATCCCCGATAAGACAGGGAACTAGAACATCTTGCAGTCAGGTTGCCTAGCGACAGGACATTGAGTCAGAGTCCTTGGCCTTTTCACCCTGTCAACATCCTGTATAAACATCGTACACAAACATCCTGTTAGCTTGCCCCACCCTATGCAGATAACAGCTTCCTGCTCCCCCCACCCTGCAGGAACTATATAAACCCTCCTGGAGAAAAATAAAGTTGCACCTTGATCAGAATCCTGTCTTGGTGTATTCCTTTGTGTCTCCTGTCCCTATCATTCTGTCCTTAGGGTGGTCGAGTTCCCGTTGAAACCCTGCTGGTTGGGGCAGAGGGTCTCTTGGCAGCTGGGATCAGAATGGGGGACACATATGGAAGAGCACACTCTGAGGGACAAGAAGCCAGAGTGACTCAGCAGCCATAGGAGGTACGGGGATTGAACCCAGGGCCTTCCTTGTGCATGCTCTACAAGCTTTGTACTATTGAGTTGTGCTTCCAGCATCTTGCTGTTATAGCAACCCATCTCACAGGAAAAAAAATGCAGAAAGACCTGTATTAATCCCTTCCAAGAATAATGGTCCCCAGTGACTCCATCCCTCCTACTTACTAGACCCCAACTTTTAAAGGTGCCACTTTGGGGACCATGCCTACAGCACATGAACCTTGAAGGGTATATTCAAACATCCAAACCACAGCTTTGCACTGATCATCTGTCTTAGTTAGAGTTTCTATTGTTGTGAAGAGACACCATGACCAGGGCAACTCTTTTTTTTTTTTTGTTTTTTTTTTGTTTTGTTTTTTGTTTTTTGAGACAGGGTTTCTCTATGTAGCTTTGGAGCCTGTCCTGGAACTCACTCTGCAGCCCAGGCTGGCCTCAAACTCACAGAGATTCACCTGCCTCTGCCTCCTGAGTGCTGAGATTAAAGGCATGCTCCACCACTGCCCTGCGCAGGACAACTCTTATAAAGGAAAACATTTAATGGGGCTGGCTTACAGTTTCAGAGGTTCAGTCCATTATCATCATGGTGGGATAAGGCAGCATGAAGGCAGACATGATGCTGCTGAAGAAGCTAAGAGTCCTACATCTTGATCGGCAGGCAACAGGAAGTGAACTGTCTCACTGGGCATGGCTTGAGCATATTAAGACCTCAAAGCCTGCCTCCACAGTGACATACTTCCTTTAACAAGACCACACCTATTCCAACAAGGCCACACCTCCTGATAGTGCCACTCCCTTTGGGGCCATTTTCTTTCAAACCACCATATCATCTAACACCATTTCCTCATCTCTACCTTCCCTTGGCCTCCTGCCCCATAGGCAGAGCCAGGGAATTGCTGTGCATTTGGCAATACTATTGGTGGTGACCTTTCTCTAAAAACCAATACATCCTAGGGCTGGGGAGATGGTTTAGTGGATAAGAGCACTTCTTGTGCAAACCTGAGGACCCAAGTTCAGCTCTCCAGTACTCATGTAAAAGCTGGGTATGGCACACACATGCATGTACACACACACACACACACACACACACACACACACACACACACACACGCCGAAATACAGATAAACAAAAGAACAGGCTGGAGAGCAATGAGGGATGATAACATTTTTGTAGCTCAAACAGGAAAAAAATAGGAAAATCTATGTTTATGCTTTCTTTAATTCTCATACAAAATACGGAGAAATTGTAGAAAACAGTACTAACTGCTTACCCAGAGGGGATCTGCCTGTGAATGGAGTGGGCAATAAAACAGCTTTCCCTTTGTATTGTCTATGCTGTTGACAAGTCCTAATGAGCATCCAGGACAAAGACCTTTTCAAAAAAATTATTATTAAAAACACAATAAAGGGGAAAAGAACCATAATGCAAATATTAAAAAAGAAGTTCGTTAACCTTGATCACATGGCCTAGATTTAGACGCCGACCTTGTAGAGTTCTTAATTAAAAAAAATTACATCCAGGTTTTTCTTTGCCCTGAAATAGGTATTTCAATTAGTTGCTCCTGGTGCATTCTCATTGTGTCCTATAATTCATACCATAACATGTATCCATCCTTATTTCTATGTTTTAGATAATTTTTTTTTGTGGTGCTAGTGATATTAAATGCTACTGAGCAGGTGGTCCTCCAGTGAGCAACACATCCAGACCCTCTATACTTTTAAATTTATTTTTATTTTATTGATCTTCTTAGAGAGGGTCACACAGGTGTAGACTGGCCTTGAACTTGTGATCCCTCTGTTTACCTTTCCAAGTGCTGGGATTATAGGGCATGCCACTATGCCCAGCTTCTCTCTTTATTTATTTATTTCAAATAATTTTTTTTGATATAAGGTATGATATATGTCTGGAAGGCTTAAAACTTGACATAGCTGAGGATGACCTTGAGTTCCATATTCTTCAGCCTCCACTTCCTGGGCTCTGGGGATAGGTACTTGGCATTTGAACCAGGACTTTGTGGCAGCCAGGCAAGCACTCTACCAACTGAACCACACCTCAGCCCGCTCTCTATGACCTTTAAATGAAGCTTCTGACCTTAATTGGGTTTCTCTGGCTTTTCGTGAATGTCCTTTGTTGGTCCCAGGTCCCATGTGTGCTAAGTCCTCACACCTTAGCTTCTTCTCCTCTGTGACAGTTTCTTGTAGCAGTATTTTCTTGTCAGGACCTTCAGCTGCAAATAACGACATGGAGGCTTATTATTAATGATGAAAGCTTGGCCATTAGCTTAGGCTTGTCCCACTAGTTCTTATAATTTAAATCAACCTGCTTTTATTAATCTATGTTCTTCTATGTGGTTCGGTTACCTCTACTCTGTACTGTATGTCCGACCTCTTCGGTGTCTCCCTGGTCACTCGCTGGCCTAATCCTTAATTCCTCCTTTTCCTCTCTCTTCCCAGAAATCTAGCCTATCCTCTCCTGCCTAGCTGTTGACTATTCAGCTTTTTATTACACCAATCACAGCAACACATCTTCACACAGTGTACAAATATCTCAATATCTCACAACAGTTTCTTTATTCTTCCTTTTTTTTTTTTTTTCCGGTTAACAAGACATTTGGAGCAGTTGCTTGAGTTGAATATTTTGTTGAATGTCCTGAAATTTGAGTGGCAGAAATTCTTTTCTCATGACTGACTGAGGTGATGGATGTAGGAGGACAACAAAATCACATGGCATGTGGCTGGTGACATTGGTCTTGGTGGGGCTTAAAGCATTGTGAACTATGGAAGATGATTTCCCTCCTATCCTGAGCTATGATACCCGTTTGCTAGAAGTCACTTAGTAGGGCCAGTTCAGAGGGAGTGGGGTTGCTGGCAGGGTGTCTGACATAGTCTGAGTCTTGGTATGTCCACAGCAGTCTCATCTGCTGGTTAGGTCCTGGGGAAGTGGGACTATCTTGTGATGTTCCAGAAACCTTAGGAGGTGGGGCCTAGTTGGAGGAAGTAAACCTCTAGAGAGCAAACCTCCAGGCTTTGAAGGTTCCATCTGTCCCTAGTTCTTCCCTCCATTTCTTCTGCCTTGAAGTGAATAGTCTTCTCCACATCCTCCCTCACATGGGCCCAGAATCTGCTGGGAGGCCCTGCTGGTTGGAGGTTGCAGTCTACCATTGCCTGGCAGCTCTCTTTGAGCTTGGCAACATGGGTGACTTCCATCCCCTGAGGAAGGCACCCTGTTCTCTACCTGACCTTATTTGGAGACTGTCTCTAGGTCCAGATGCCTGACTTATCCCTAGTGTGACCCTGAATGCAGATCCCTGCAGAAGTTTCCCCCTGCTGCCCGTATGGTCGTTAGACATTGTGCGAGGAACATTACGATAGGACTGTGCTTCCACAGATGATAACTAAGACTTGTACTAGGAGCCTTATGATAGGAGCGTGCTGTTAATGCAAATTAGGTGGTTCCCTAGCTACCGTCCCCAATCCTATATAGTCAGTCCCTGTACTCTGGAATAAAGTTGAGCTGATTCACTGAAGCTGTCTCCTGGAGAGCTATCTCCGTGATGCTCATAGGCCGTACAAAACTCTCGGTTGTCTCTTCTGTCCCTTGTCCTCGTGGACTGGTGGCCAACAGGCTACGAGGAAAAGGGGACCCCCACAAGAATCCATGGGGCCAAGGAGTAAAGATGGAACCATCTGAGGCCACGGGGAAAAATAAATTCTGCCAAGTGTCTCATCACAGTGACGAGAATGGTGACTAGCGCAGATCTGTCCTTCTCCCCCATTCTGGGTTTATCTGGCCACTGACTTCACACTGCGGCTTATAATCCAGTGCTGTTATTTAGTCCATTGCTCAGATTTGTTCAGTTTTGTCCACTGGGAAAACTTTTCTTTTAAGTAATATTGTTTCTTTGTTTGTATTTCAACAATTTCATGCAGTTCTACAATATGTTTTAATCAAATCCATTTCTCTACTTCCACTTCCCATTTGGATTTGCCAACACTTCCCGTCTCACCTTCATATTCCTGTCTTCTCCTTCCTTCTCCCTTTTTTTCCTTTTTAAATAGTCCAGTGAATCCAGCTGGTGCTGCCAGTGTGTGCATAGGTGAAGAGCCAGCCATGGGCAATCTAGTGGAGACCATACCCTTGAAGAAAACTGTTTTTCCCTCCCCTAGCAGCCATCAACTACCAATAGCTCTTCAGCTGGAGGTGGGACTTCCAGAGCCCCACCCCTATGCTGGTTTGGTCCTGTGCAGGTCTTCTGCAGGCATCCACAGCTGCTGTGAGCTCATGTGTGCTGTGTCGGCGTCATGTCCCAAAGACAGTGTTCTGCAGTGACCCTCTCCACCCTCTGGCTCTTACGTTCTTTCTGCTTCCTCTTCTTCAGCGCTCCCCAAGCCTTTAGGGGGCAGAAACAGGACTGAACTCTCACCTATCATTTATTTTCAATATTTAAAAATAAAGATTTTCCTTTTTACTTGTGTGTGTGTGTGTGTGTGTGTGTGTGTGTGTGTGTGTGTGTGTGTGTGTGTGTGTGTGTAGGTTTTTGCAGATGAGTACAGTGCCCGAGGAAGCCAAAGAGGACATCAGATCCATTGGAGCTGGATTTATAGGCTGTTGTGAGCTGCCTGATGTGGGTTCTGGAAACTGAATTCTGGTCTTCTGGAAGGACAGTGTGCACTCAGTCACCAAGCTATCATGCCAGCTGTTTATTCTCAACATTTTGACCAGTTTTGAGTCTCTTCATTAACTCATGCCCGCTGCACAAAGAAGCTACTCTTATGAAAGCTCACAGCAGCACTAAAGCCATGAGTGTAAACATATATTTAGAAGGCAGTTTGTCAATATGATCATTCAGCAAAACAACAATAGTGTGCTCTCTATTCCCAGGGCCTATGACTACCTGGCCACCAAATTTACAGTCTCAAGCGTAGATCCCCTCCTGTATGGGGCTCAGAACCAATCAGGAAGTGGCTAGTTACCTCCATAACAGTCCCATCCACTGTGTGCTTTCTTTGGCTTCCTGTGTCCGTTTGCTAGGCCCCATCTCCTTTTCTGAATACGTCAAAAAACTCTCCACTACTCCACCATGCTCCAGGTTCATCTTGCCTTTTTGACTCAGAATTAGACACAGCCATTTTCCCAAGGATCCTTGGTTCTAGAGACAAGGGCTGAGGCTCAGGTGACAAGTTCTATTTTTAAATGCCCTTAGAACTTTCCTATGTGTCCCATTAGGCTACGAATCCCATCTTGAGTGGTGGCCTTGCCGTTTCTCCCACCACATCATCTCTTGGACCTAAAGTACCTGGTATTTGTTGAACAACTGGAGTTTACTGGGACACATTTTATCATTGTTCTTGCTCTGTTAATAGTGACACTGAATTTACCTTTGTGTGCGATGTGTCACACAGCTAGATCAAGACAGTTACTTGGAATTCTGTGTAGTGGTGCATACCTGTAATCCCAGCATATGGAAGGCTGAGGCAGGAGGATAGTGAGCTCAAGGCCAGTCTGGACTGCAGTGAAAAAAAAATGTCTAAGAAAATAAAACTTTCATGCCTGTCTTAACTTCTCATTGTGAATTCACTAATTCCGCCCATGATGAAGACACCTGTGACCCACTCACTGAGTATCACACCATCAGCAGTCACCCATAATCCACAAATGTTTGCAATCCTGGATTACTTTTTTTTTTTTTTTGATTAGTTTTTTATGTATACAGTGTTCTGTCTGCATGCCAGAAGAGGGTGCCAGATCTCATTACAGATGATTGGGAGCCACCATGTGGTTGCTGGGAATTGAACTCAGGACCTCTGGAAGAGCAGTCAGTGCTCTTAACCACTGAGCCATCTCTCCAGCCCTGGATTACTTTTTAATTAAAAAATTTTCTGGCTAGGGATATATGAAAAAGAAAATGCATAATAGGAAAACCCTAAACAAATGTACTACTTTTCTCCCAGATACTCCACACCACACATTCCCAAGCCAGGTGTGTGTTTCTCTCCCTCGTCAATCAGACACCAGCTGGGTATCATAATTCAGTTCAGTTAAATCATAGCCAGATTTCACAAGTGAAGGACGATGTCCTGGTAGACTGTCCAGAGTGCAGATGCCAGTCAGCAAGTCAGGGCTTCTGGGGTTTCTGACTCACTTTTCCTTTGGCTCGACCATTGGCTAAAGGGGCTCCTGGAACCCAGGGCAGCACCATACTCAATGTTTAACTACGTGTTAAAAAGGGTGTTCCAAAGAATATAGGCGAACACCTTCATGGGAGATGACAGAGGTGTGGAGGAAGGGCATACGATGTCCCACCCCCTCTGGGGCAGTGCCATCCATGTGCTGGAAGTTTCCTTAATTCCATAGTTCAGGAGCTTTGACAGACAACCCATCACTCAGGCATGAAGAGCAGAGCCTTGAGGCTCCTCTCAGGAAGATGGGGGCAGGGGTGAGTCTGACTGTTCCAAGTGTCTAATCATGGCTTGTTCTTTCTGGGACAAGCCCCCGTCCAAGACTCCATTAAGTTTCCCCATTAGAACAGAAGATGCTTCCATCACCTAGGGAATTCCGAGGCACTGGGAACTCTGTCCGGCAACCAGGCTGGATGATGGAGCATTTGAACAAAAGATTCTCCCATCAGCTCTACTGCTCAGGAAATTAAAAGATTTTAAAGTGGAGGAGTGCTAGGGCCTGGGGTAAGAACCCAAATACATGTATCTATTATAAACCATGACTGTGTAGAAAGCTACATTGTTGCCATCTTCTCTTTTCCCACCCATTTCCTTCTGCAAAATTTAGACCAGTCACTTTGAGCTCTCTTCCAAAATCAGATCCTCTAAGGTGCTCTCCAAGCCTCCCGTCTTAAAAAATTTATTTATTTAGTGTGTGTGTGTGTGTGTGTGTGTGTGTGTGTGTGTGACTGTGTGAATGTATGTGTATATGTGTGAGTGTGTATGGGGTAGGAGTGTGCCTACACATGTCAGAGAACAGTTTCCAGGAGTTGGTTCTCCTTCTCCACCATATGGGCTCCAGGGACTGAACCCAGGTATTCAGGCCTGGTGGCAAGCTCCCCAGCCTACTGAGCCTTCTCTCTGCCTTCCAGCTTCCTGTCTAAGACCAGATCTTTCCATCTCTGAACTCCAGGGTGTCTGAGCCAACCTCTGCACTATGGCATTTACAGTTTCCTGATTGCTCCTACAGATGCCTATTATAATTTTCCCATAACACTGTGTTAACCTTAGACAGAGTCATTGGCCTGTCAGTAACAACAAGACGTCAATTGTTTAAAGGGAATTGGAGATTACTAAAATTAAATTCTCATTCTAAAGTAAAGGTTAAATTCCAGGAAGAGAAAAAAACCCAGCAAATAAATTAAATTAGTTGATCAGAAGGAATGGAAATGATGAAAATTAAATTTATTTGTAAAATTCTGTGTAGAAGGGAGCTTAAAACCCTAACACTAAATGATACTTCCATGACACAGTCATATCTGAATGGAATGGCAAAAGTCACAAAGCCAGCACAGCTGTTTGACAAAGATCCAGCAAAGCTGAGCCACATGATGGCTGCCATGCCACCTTTGGTTTTCATCTCCACCTGTTACACACTTGGGGCACTTTTAATATTTGTACAATTTGGGGATGTTGGATTGA